>CM043021.1:5456646-5680675 GCA_023690525.1 Holotrichia oblita
CTCAAACCCATTTTCGTACAAAACTAAAAATAGGCATAAGGGCCTCAGATCCTCGACCCAAATCCTAACATTATAACGTTAACGGGGTATAACCTCCAACACGCTTTGGATTCAATGCGTTTCCTGGTGGAGGTGGTGAATCTAAAAGTGTAGTAGTCAGATTTTCTAAAAGACTACGACCACCCTCTGATAATACCATGGTGACCTTTCAGTCTGGTGTTGTGGAATGCTTCCAGATTCACAGCGTAGGCTACGTCAGCATATTGAGGAAACATTCAAATTGAACCATGTCAAGTTTATTGTTTACCCACCTCAACTAGCTTAGCAAGCATTTTGATCAGAGGCTCTAAAGCTGCATCCGTGTAGTGTTCCGGTTTTTTTGGCGTTTTTTGGGCTGAATCAAGTCACATTTCTAAATACAAAATATATATGCTCTGAAAGCTGAGGAAATTTACTTTCGGATAGAGGAATTGTCGCTTGATTTCGGCCGTTTTTTTCCTAAGATGGCACTCTGAATTTGAGGATCAATCTTTACACCATTTCTTGCCTCGATATACCAGATCAAAGTTCTGAGTAGGGCTGGGCGATACCGACATTTTTGGAATCGATACCGATGTATCGATTCCGTGCATGGTATCGATTCTGACTACTGGAATCGGTTAAGTATCGATATTTGGGAACCGATACCTTGGTATCGATACCTACGACTGATTTGTAGGTATAGATTTTTTTAGGTTGACTTCCATAATTATATTCAATAACACATCTACGGTATTAAATGTACAGGGTGACCAGCTAAAAATGCAAAGTGTTGTATCTCTGAAACTATTCGTCATAGAGACTTGCGGTAAAATTTTTTATTACTAAAATGGTCAAAAGAAGACCATGGAAAATATTTTCAGATTTCCAAGATGGTCGCCAGGGGGCGTAACCGGTATCTTAAATTTTTAAGGTGATTTTTCATTAACCCAGTAAATGTTACCAAAAAATATATGCTTTTTAAAGCTAAGCTTTACTTGATAAATTTTTGTTTAACACTTTTTGACGTATCTATTAACATAGAGTGGTGGGGGGTAATTCAATGTTTTTTTACATAAACAGCTGTAACTCCTAAACGACTGAACTTATTTTAACAAACTTGGTGTCATTGGAAAAAGCATTTATTATTCCATCAAACCTATCTTACCTGTGATATGTCTATTTCTTGGTGATGCCGCTAGAGCGCGTTTTTTGATGTAATAACAGAAAATTGCAAAATTCGAAGGCATCGATATCTAAGTATCGATTCCAAGGTATCGATACCGATTTTGTCCACGGTATCGGCGAATCGATACCTGCAATGGTATCGAATACTGGACGATATATCGTTACTTCGCCCAGCCCTAGTTTTGAGTGTTATCTCAAAGTAAAAACGGACGAAACCTCACCACAATTCCTTTAATTTTCGCAGCTTTTAGAATATGTATAGTTTCTATATAGAAATGTGGCTCCTTCGGTTCGTAAAACGGCAAAAACCGAAACCCTACATGGGTGGGCTATTACAGCGTATACGAGGAGGTCCTTTCATTTAAATGAAAGAATAAAACGTGGTAAGCCCAAAAATCGAACCAAAGATGTAGAAAAGGAGGTTGGCAGCACTCAAAACTTGACAGGCACACACAGATCACCTAACATAACCTCTAATTAACAAAATATCCAAAGGTACCTAGTTCAGAAATAAACAACTTAGTTGTGGTGCTCATTCAGAAACTAAAACGGAGAGTGCAGTTGATGGTGACTAGACTCGGGAAAGAGGGGCAAGTTTCAGTGCAGTGCGGAGAACAACGTGGAGGGACCGAGCGGCCGTATCAAGGTCACCTGTTGATATACGTCAAATAGTTATCACATCTTACACATTTAATTCTACGACGAAGGACGCCTTATAGTCAAAATGTACGGGTGCTTTCTTGTCTTGGTGTACCTACAGGGGTTTTATGTCACACGACATTAGGAAAATAAAGTTCCCGTAGAGTTTGAGTGAAAAGTCTTCACCTTTCGCGCACTGGCAGGGTAGTTTTTTCTCCAAATGTACCCTATCTACGTTGCTCTTCGCACTGCACTGGAATTTGCCCCTCTTTGCCGACTCTAATGATGACGTACGAAGATAGATGAGCAATTAAATATTACCAAAATATATCTGGGTTTTTGGGGACTCTTCTATCTATTCAGGACTTACAGTAATATCGAACAAAAATGACTTGTCCTGATAATTCAGGATCGATGGTCGTGTGCCAACGATTCTCCTCAATACACACCTACACTCCCTTGCAATAAAATTGCGTACGCTTTATTATACCTATCTATCTCTCTGCTATACAGGGTGTCAAATGAATCGCGTGGGAAGAACAAACAGTACAAAACTAATATCACAAGAAACGAAAAATCTGAAAAAATTACGATCATGTATTAATTTTGTTAAATCCGGGCCTGACATGTCTGCACAAGAAAAGAGACGCTGCGAATATTTCTATTAGACGTAAACAGATCTTTTTTGATTATGATGAATGTCATGTAAATAAACGTGCGAATGAATGCTAGCAATTTTGCTGCGCTATCAATTGCACATGTGGTCTTTTCAGAAATGTTCTATTCTCACGCAACAGGGCCGGATTGGGAGTGAAAAATATTATTTTCTCATTACTACGTAGAGATAAAGTCGTCATTTTTTGGAATTTAGGTTTCCATGCCATTAGCTTTAACCTCCTTTATTTTCATATACTATTCATTTGACACCCTGTATACAGGGTCGCCGATATGTACGGGAACGGTCGATTATTGGGTAAAATATAGGAGGCACCAGAAAAAGTTAAATACAAAAGTTTTAGGGTTTTTAGTGCTTGTTAGTTAATAATAATTTTAAGTATACAGGGTCGGTGGTAAAGTCGTGGCACGTCAAAGTTACATTTTTTTAATGGAACCACCTGTATATTATTAGATAATTCAATTCTTTCTTCAATTTTAAGTAAAAATTGTAATACACATAATGTACCTAAATCCAACCGTTTCCGGGTTATAGATTTTTGAAAATATTAGGGGAGGGGAACACGTCATACTCCTCATTCCAAAAATAATGACATAAAATCGATTATCATCGTTTTGACAGCTGTCAAAATTATAGAAATATTCGGGAGTACCGCAAGGTAACGCGTTCGAGTCCATTACTATTATTAATTGAGCGATTACGTTAGAGATTTGATATTTTCGCTCTTTCTTTTCCAGGCACTTTTCACTTTTTCCCCGGCGCTAAGAATCCGATGTTGTACTACGATCATTTCATGTACAAGGTGGTGAAAAAGATGCCGGAAAGTACGCATTGGTTGTGCGTCTCTTACAACAGTTCTAAATGCAAAGCGGCGATTAAGACCTCGAAAGAGGGAGCTCTATTATTGAACGTCGATCATAATCACGGGCCTGCGGATAGGGATCCGAAAAAATCGGTTTACTCGTGCGTGATGCAGGTTAGCAAGAAACGACGCAGGAGTTATGGAAGTTTACCGAATCAACGTAGTAGTAATTAGTATTGGTTTCTTAGATGTCGTGTAAGATTTAATCGGAATAAATTTTTATGAAGATGCAATCCTGTTGTTATTATTCCAATCTGATTAATTAATTCTAAGAAGATGATGCTTGAAATAGAATTTTTTTCTTTTAAATATCTTCTTATTTGAGTTATGTATAAAAAAAATTATCGTTCTAATTGAGATATTTTTTTAGGAATCTTTTATTATACCTACGGCCGAAAACATCCGACTTTACATTACGAAAATTACAAGTACAAACTGGTGAATCACAGCGCTGATCATACAACTTGGAGATGTGTCGCTTCAGATTGCAGGGGCAGGATTAAGACTGGAGAAGATTTCGCCATCATTATAAACAACGTGCATTCGCATAAACGCGCCTCAGTTGATCTGAGGAAGACGATTTCGAAACAGGTTTTGAAGATTATAGGATAATTGTGAATAAATCATGTCTGATACGATCGAAGTAGGTTAGAATCCGCCTATAATATTAGTGTAATACAATTAATTGTGAAATAAAGAATTTTTATAATTAAACTTTTTTTTATTATTTAAACAAATGAAATGGTGGCAAGATGTATAACAACAAAATGCTGTGTAGCGTTTTTTTTTGATAAAATTTTTTTTCAGAGATTTTGCACTTCTGCTCTGCTGCTCTTCTGCTTATATTCGTCATGTTAACTTTGCTGTGTTGACTAGTCTAAGATAATATTTCTTGTGTTAAATTACCTTTAATAAAGCTTATTTTAATATCTGGGGTTTGTTTTTAACAAACAATTGAATTTTTTACGATTTGGATAAACGGGATCTTATTTTTAAACGAAATTTGCTTTGGAAATTAAATAATACAGGGTGACCTATTAGTAACGATATGTTTTAGCTTTTAACCTGACAGCAATGGGTCCATAGTCGTCGTGGTTCGATCGACCTATTCGGTTTTTTTGTAGAAAATTTCATGCTCTACAAAAAAGGTCTTACAAGTTTTTTGATATCTTCTGTCGTTAAGCCTACGTCTACAAAGAAAGAGAAAAATTAGGGTCATTTTTGCGAATCCAGCTTTAATCGTATAAAATATCAAAAAAGCTTGTAAGACCTTTTTTGTAGAGCATGAAATTTTCTACAAGGGAGGGAGAGCACTATTCAAAAAATAAAAATAATAATAAAATATTTTCGACCATCCAGGTCTCATCAGCGCAACTCCGAATGCAAGATTTATACAAATAAGTTGAGAGGTGTCAGGCGATGAAATTAGATCTTGCATTCGGAGTTGCGCTGATGAGACCTGGAAGGTCGAAACCACATGATCCGCTTCTAATGCTCGATCTATTTTCATTGCATTCGTTCGCAGGGTGAATTCCAATAATATACCATGAGCGTCTATTACAGGCACTGTTTTTTTTTTGATATTTCAATTAGTTTCAATATTTTAAATTTTATGGAAATTCAAAATTTCAAATAAAAAAAAAAGATTAATGTTTAAAGATCTCTCATCAAAAAGCTGAAACGTTGGCAGTATTTTTAACAATACAAAAAGGAACTAGCGAGTCTTTCAGATACACAACATTTCGAATTTTAGAATTTTCACGCTACTAAATTTCAAAATTTGAATTTTAAAAAATTCAGAACTTTTGCATTTTTTAAAATATTAACATTTAAAAATTTCAAAAACGGTTAGAATTGTCGAAAACCCATTAAGTTCAAAAAATTGAAATATTTGCAAAATTTTTAACAATCTAAAAAAATTCAATGTAAAAGTTTTAATTTCTTAAAAATTTTAGAATTTCCACATTAAAAAAAAACGATTTTAAAATATCAGAAATCACATTTTCTTAAAAGTCTTTAACGATTTCAAAAATATCAGAAATTTCAAAAATTGTACAATTCTCAAATTCTTCAAAAATTAAAAAAAAACTGGAAAATTTGCAAATTTTGTTTGGCAATCTCAAAAAAAAATCAGAAGTTTCAATTAAACAAGATGTTGATTTCTTAAAAATTTTAGAATTTCCACATTTTTTAAAATATTTATGCATTTCAAAAACAAAAACAACAGAAATTTCAAAAATGTATGAAACTCAAAACTGTTAAGTTCAAAAAATTTTTGAGCAATTTCAAAAAAATTCAAAAGTTTCAATTAAACAAGAATTCAAATTTTTTTAAACTTTAGAATTTCCACATTTGTACAATTTTCAAACTCCTCAAAAGTTCAAAAAATTGGAAAATTTGTAAATTTTGTTTAGTAATCTTAAAAAAAAATCAAGAGTTTCAATTAAACAAGATTTCAATTCCTCAAAAACTGTAGAATTTTCACATTTCAACGATTTCGAAAACATCAGAAATTTCAAAAATTTGTACAATTGTCCAATGCTTCAAAAATTAAAAAAAAAAACTGAACAATTCGCAATTGTTTTTTAGCAATTTCAAAAAAATTAAAAAGTTCAATTAAACACGATTTCGATTTCTCAAAAATTTCAGAATTTCCACATTAAAAAAAATCTTTATGGATTTCAAAAACATCAGAAATTAAAAAAATATATATTTTTTTAAATACAAATTTTTGAAATTTCTAAAATTTGAAATGAAAATTCTACAGTTTTTGATTGATGTTTTTGAAATCCATAAAGATTTTTTAAAAATTCTGAAATTTTTGAAAATCGAAATCGTGTTTAATTCAATTAAATTGCTAAAAAACAATTGCGAATTGTTCAGTTTTTTTTTAATTTTCGATTGGACAATTTACAAATTTTTGAAATTTCTGATGTTTTCGAAAAATGTGAAAATTCTACAGTTTTTGAGGAATTGAAATTTGTTTAATTGAAACTTTGAATTTTTTAAAAACTTTTGAAGAAGTTTTTTTAAAATTTATACATAGTTTAAGATTCTTTCCAAAAAGGTTAGAATTTTTTAAAAAATTTGAAATATAAAAGTTTTTGGAAATTTTCCGTTTTTGTAAAGCTCAAACAATTTCAGAATTTTTACATTTTTAAAAATTTAAAACATCAGAAATTGCAAAATTTAGTAACTTAAAAAAATTGAAATATTTGCAATCTCATTACGAAATTTTGATTTCTTTTTTAAATATCAAAAGGAAACATTTTTATGGATTTCAAAAACATCAGAAATTTAAAAAAAAATTGTAAACTTTCAAACTCTTCCTACTAACCGTTTAAAAACATCAAAAAACTGCAATTTGTAAAATTTTAATTTCAAAAAAATTCCTGTAAAATGTTGAATTTTCGCAATTTTTTAACATTTCAAAGAATATAAAAATTGTATAATTAATTTAAAAAGAAGTGAGCTTTGCAAAGTTGAAACAATTGCAGAACTCACATTTTTTTTAAATATCCAAAATAAAAACCTTTAAATATTTCGAAAACGTAAGAAATTTCAAAAATTTTTAGAACAGTTTCAAATATGTACCTACTTCAAACTCTTTCAAAAAAAAACTGAAAAATTGGCAACATTTTTAACAATCTCAACAAAATAAGTTTAAATTATATGAAATATAGAATACAGAAATTTTAGAACTTGAATTTTAAAAAAATCAGTTTTTGCAAAACTCAAACAATTTCAGATTTTTCCGATTTATTTTAAATGTCTAAAAAGTAAAAAAAAACTTAAAAAAGTTGTAGAAATATCAGGAATTTTTAGAACTACAAAAACACTAAAAAGTTTGAAAACAACTGAAAAATATTATTAAAAAAATATAGATTTAAATTTGACAAATTTGGAAAATTTTGAAAAACAAAAAGAACTTTGTAAACCACGTTGAACCATCTTCAAATTCGTTTTTTTAAACACCCACTACACATACATAAGGATGTCAAAAACATCGGAAATTTAAAAAATTTTCACCCTTCAAACTTGTTAAAAAATTCAAATATCTCCACCCCCCAACTTTCAAAAATTAAGACCAATATAATTAGCTTTACTTGTAGACCAACCTGTATATAAAAAAACGATGATTTTCAAAATTTCGATTTCAAAATTTGTTTATTTTGTTTTTGTTTTTTTATTCCAGTTAAGATTACCTACGTGCTCATCGATAAAAGCTTCAAATCACCGCGTATGATTTTCAATAAATACTGGTTCAAAACTTGCGGAAGGCACGCAGAGACTACATATTGGAGGTGTGAACTTCATGAATCCGCCAAGAAGTGTATGGCTAAATTAAAGACGTACAAAGATAAACTCGTTATCACCTATAAATATCACACTCATCCACCGCCAGAGAAACAATTGTCACCGCTGAATAACAATATCCGATCGGAGATTGTAAACCTCCTCTAATTTATGTTGTTTCTGATTTTTTTTTAATTTTTGGTACCTAAATATACGATAATTACTTTTGTACGCTTTGTTTTCTTATTTATCTGAAGAAGCAATAAAAGAGGTTAAGTATTATAATTAATGAACTGTAGTTTATAAAGATGTTCATCAAACAAAGGTAATCGAGGATAACAGTTTTATTCTTGTATTTCAGGAATATTCTACTTCATCCAGGGCCAGAAACACGCTATGATGGTCTATAACAATTATAAATACAGGGCGTTGCATTTTAACGTTGATTCAACGATGTGGAGGTGCACCTCTTACGAGAAATTAAGATGTAAAGGACAGATCAAAACTTGGAAGGGAAAGGCGTACATTATCCGTGCACAACATAATCACGAACCTCTCGAAATCGATCGGGATTTAAGATTCGTTTCGAGCGTATTGAAAATCGTAGATTGCATGAATGATTGATAATACATTGATTGAATGTATCTTATGTATTGTTTTAAATAAATAAATAAATCTATTCCTCTCTCGTCCGGTATTTAATAACAACATAATTTTATCCTCGACTATACAGGGTGTCAAATTTGTTCCTAACTAGAACACCCTGTATATTATTACATTTTTGGATTGCTTGAGTCATTTTAAGGTAAGTTTGCATAAGACAAGACTTAGCTATGTGCACTCGTTTCCGAGATATTTATGTTTGTTTGAAAATTTTGACAGTTAACTAAATAAATATCTAGTTTCTTGTCCTTTAGTCTTGCAATAAACTCTTTAGGCCGAATTTTCTAACGTGGTAAGGTGTCTTAGGTGCATGAGGTTACCTACTGACGTATAACATTTTTAATCATGGGGAGGGTGGAGGGAATGGGGATGACCAACCATCCTAAGATCGTGCAAGAGGGGGGTTGAATAGATTGAATTTTCAGTTATTTTTTGCGTAAATTTAACGTCGTGTCAAACAGGCTTTAGTTAGTAAAAATCACAGGAAATGAACAAAATCGAATGCAATAGAGAATTGCGTACTGCCCTGAGTCGTAGAGATCTCGAAGAAAATCTAAGAAGTCTGTGTTCAATGTTAGTTTTTGAAATTTTTCCATTTCCACGTGGAAATTGGCCACCCCTAAACTGGAAGGGTTGTCCACAGCGACACTAGCGGTTTGTTCAACAAACCTAGCACAGATTTTTTGATCTTTTTTTTTTGATTTATAACTGGGTTTCAATATCGGTCCGTGTGTAACTATGGAAGAGCTTTTATATTTAGAAAAGTGAGGATGGTTATTATTAAGACCTATCTTTACATACGGCTGCTTAATCAGGTCTAATTCCTCAAGATCATACCGAAGGAAGTTCAACACACTTCAAAACAGGATCCTCAGTCGAATTACGAACCCTCCATGGTACCTACGTTAGAAACGTTTAAATCCATCAGGAATGTAGGAATCCCCAACCTACTCCAGTATGTTGAGCAGGATTTGCCTGGTAAAAAACCCTGGAAAGACTCTCGAGATCCGATAAACCAAAAATATTAATAAAATATTTTTCATTTCATGTGTCCGATTGAAAAAAAATAACTGTTTTGGTAAAGTTTTGACAGCTGTCAAAACTTTTTCGAAGCTAGCCATACTCGAGATATCAAAAAAAAGAAACCTGTAAAATATCGAAATCTATTAAAACTGTGGAAAACGTCATTTTTACGATTTGACAGCTGTCGAAAATTTTATTTTTAAAACTACGACACTCGATATCGGGAAAAATAATTGATTTGATTATAAGTATAATTTGGTACTTGTGGAACATTTGACACGCTTGGACCCGGACAGCCCCTCCCCCCCTCCCCCACCGTTGGTTAAGACCAATAGGATCACTCTCTGAGCTATTCTACATTATCTTCGAGTGTGGGAGGTTAAGTAGCGAAGTCTGAAACAGAGCTTGACTCAAGGAGTTGTCCATAGCTACGCTGCCGGTTTATTCGAAAAATATATTTTTCCATTGGAGATAACTTAGTGGTTATCGGTAGTGCAGGATGTCTTGTATGGTGCAGATATCTGATTTTGGAGCTCTTGTCAATAATAGCTGCTTTCTATTTGTAAAATTTCTGGATTATGATTCGTGATCAAAGTTTATGGATCAATGTTCAGCAACTAGAAGAACGGTTTACAACACACATAACACTTAGAAGTGAGGTTATGTTCGTTTTAAACATACTGAACAGAAAAATATTATGTTCCACAGGGGAAAGGGGATTAGAAATCGTGATCACAAATCTTGTTGTAGTGGGGATGAATCATAATTTCAATTTTTTTAAATAGATGATTCGTTCGAACAAAACCGGTTTTGTTCGCTGATCAGTGTTAAATAGAAAGTACCTAATGATACTCGTACAATATCGAAGCTCACCAGGTCGTTAAGATCGATGTTTATGTCTTTGAAACACAAAGGTGTTTATCTTGTGTGTTTGATTGTTAAGGTGACACTTTGTATTAAGCTATTTATACATCTCGTTCTACAATAGCTCCTCAAGATACATACACTACCATTGCATAACCATTTACTACATTATAAACGCAATTTAAATTTGTTAATATTGTTTTATACAAAACGATGTTTGTATAGCATTTCTATTAAATGTATCTATATTCACGTCATATATTAAATGACAGCTGAGGTTATGTCAGTATTCAATACTACCAATCTATAGAAATTAAAAAAAAAATTGCCGAAAGTGTCGAAACGGATTACGTTTCGAAATATATACTTTTAAGATACTAAAAACGACATATTTTTAAGGTTATAGTTAACATTCTCTAACGAATTTTCATTTTTAGGGACCTTCTACTTCCTCCACGGCGCCAAACATCCAATGCTAGTTTACGAACACTATAAATACAAGGTGATAAAACGTCATCCGGACTCAACGATTTGGCGATGCGTTGGGTACGATACCTTCAAATGCAAGGGACGTATAAGAACATCTAAAGATCTGGCCCTGGTAATGAACGAGCATAATCACGTCGCCTGCGCTCAGGATTTAACGAAATGCATCTATTCGAGAACTATGAAGATTAGAAAGACTCAATTGAGGATGAGGAGTTATTTTAATAAGCTAATTTAGATAAGATTGAATTAATTATAATTCTAGAAATGTGTAACCGCTTAATTGTATTAATTTTATTAAAATAAATGATTCAAAACTTAAGTTTTAATCGTCTTTAATGTCTTTTTAAACAAAAACATATTATTAATATAATGGTGAGTATTACAGACTCTTAAAACGATAATTTGACATCTATACGTACATTTCGTTTCCCCTGCGTTTATGTTGGTAACAATTATTACCTAATATAATCATGTTTATATATATATAAAAGCGCCATCTAGCATAAATCATAGCTCTAATTAATCCATTCAATTTACCTTATTAACACTGATCCTTTTTAGGTACGTTCTACTTCTGTAGCGGGGCTAAACATCACATGTTGATATACGAGGGTTACAAATATAAATTAGTGAAGAAAAGTGCCGATTATACGATATGGAGATGTGTCGGTTATGAGACCCACAAATGCAAGTCCAGATTGAAGACTTTCGCTTGGAAAGACGAAGCTGTTATCATCAACGGTTTGCATACGCATGTATCTATCAAGAAGAGTTTTGACGATTGTTTGTACAAGAGATATTTGAATATTTATCATAAAGCTATCACTATAATCTAATTTTGATAAGTTTAGAGGTAGATTTTGAAGGGTTTTGTGTAATGTATTTTGAAATCACTAACCGCAGCTTAACGTTACGTTTAGGATAGATAATTACAAATGTGTCTTCTAATATGGGTTGGTCCCAATCTTGGACGTTTTTGTTATCGATCTACAGAGGCTTGATCAACTTAAATATTGAGTAAATCAAATGTCTTTAACGTTTAATCAAAATTAATGTAAACTATTGAATCTTCTGTATATCGGGGACGACTACTTGCTACGAGGCGTGTTTTCAAGTAAGTACCGTTTCAAAGTATTAAAATTTTTTTTACATGAAACTCAATTTTCCACAAAATTGCCACCATTATTGACAGCCACTGATTCCCGATCATTTTGAGGTTATCGTTGTTATCGTGGCGATTACCTCCGAGATGCTTCATCAAATTCAGGAACAGGTGGTAGTCACTGGGTGCTAGATCTGGGCTGTCCAGCGTGTAATCAAATTGTTCCCAATTAAACGATACGATGAGACCTTGAATTCGATTGGGCGCGTTCGGTCGGATATTGTCTTGAAGCAAAAGGATTCCTCTACTCAGCATATCGCGCCTTTTGTTTTGAATTGATCGACGCAGTTTCGCAATAATTTTCAGAATTTATTGTTCCACCACCTGGCAAAAAGTCGACAAGCAACTCACCCTTCCTGCTCCAAAATACGGGGGCCAACCACGTTTCATTGCCTGTGTCAATTTGGTTTAAAAATTATCACCATCGGCAGCACAACGCTCAAGGAATGTCAAAGCGCTGCCTAAACGCTTGGTTTTGCGCTCCTTCATCAACATTTTTGGTACCCAGTTTCCGACTATCTTTAAAATCTTTTAAATCCAATTCTTTGCCGTTCCATCATTCATAATTGTTTTCTCCATAAACTAACACATATCTAACGATGAATTTCTGCTGATTTCACGCCTTTAGCCCTAAGAAAGTGGATAACACTGCGTTGACTGCGTGATCCAGAGTAGTCGGGATTCTCAATCGGCGGAGGCGTTTGTTGCTGGGCGATTGTTGCTGTGATGATGCCTGTGGCTTGTCAACAGATGAAGGATCACAATGCGTATGCGCGAACTGCGAATTTCGAAACGGTAAAGATCTACAACAAGACTGGAGGTTGGAGTATTACTTGTGTTAATGCAATGGTGTGTTCTCAAACGCCTAAGGTTGTATCAATTTTTTTGGGTAAACATGTCGTTGCTCCCGATACTGTGGGCTCCACTGCAATTCATTTTTTTGCTATTAGAAAGTTGTTCCAGTCCTGTAGCGGTAACATTCATGTTCGTTTGCCCTAACGCCTCGTTCGCAAGGAAATCTACGGACGTAATCTCATGAAAAAAATTTAAAACAAAACTCTAACGCAGATTTCGTCAGTTGGGGTGTATTACAGGGTCCGTTATTAGGGCCGATTTTGTTCCCTATCTATCTAAATGACTTCCTCCTTAACGTGCAGCCACGACCGCATGCTTATATGCTGGTGACATCTTACGAATTGAAGACAACAGCTGTGTGCAGTCATAGTTTTGCAATAGCATGGTTGGTGTGTGTGTCTGTGCGTGGAGGAGGAGGGGGTGGAGCAGGGGCAGGTTAAAAATCAACCAAATCCTTTCGATTCAGGATAGATGATGAACTCATGAAATGAATCTCATACAATAAAACTGGGGCGTGCCGCAGGGTCCAGTATTAGGGCCGATTTTGTTGCCTATCTATCTAAATGACTTCCTCCTTAACATTCAGCCACGACCGCATGCTTATATGCTGGTGACACCTTACGAATTGAAGAAAACAGCTGTGTGCAGTCATAGTTTTGCAATAGCATGGTTGGTGTGTGTGTCTGTGCATGGAGGAGGAGGGGGTGGAGCAGGGGCAGGTTAAAAATCAACCAAATCCTTTCGATTCAGGATAGATGATGAACTCATGAAATGAATCTCATATAATCAAACTGGGGCGTGCCGCAGGGTCCAGTATTAGGGCCGATTTTGTCCCCTATCTATCTAAATGGCTTGCTACTTAACGTAATCGCATGTCTATATGCTAGTGACACCTTACGAATTGAAGGAAACGGCTGTGCAGTCATAGTTTTGCAATAGCATGGTTGGTGTGTGTGTCTGTGCGTGGAGGAGGAGGGGGTGGAGCAGAGGGCGGGTTAAAAATCAACCAAATCCTTTCAATTAAGGATAGATGATAAACTCATGAAATGAATCGCATAAAATCTCATAGAATAAAACTGTCAACTTTCTAACGCGGATTTAGTCTGCTGGGGGCGTGCCGCAGGGTCCAATATTAGGACCGATTTTGTCCCGTATCCATCTAAATGGCTTGTTACACAACTTATAGGCACTACCGCTTGTCTATATGTTAATGACACCTTACGAATTAAAGGAAATAGCTGCGCAGTCGTAGTTTTGTAATAGCATGGTTGGTGTGTGTTTTTGTGTGGAGGGGGCGTGGGAGGATAGGTTAGAAATCAACCAAATTCGGTCGTCGTGATATGTATTACCGGGAAACCTCTCCGAAGTCTTCGAAGTCTAAACCCGCAATCTACGCTAAAATATCAAGTCTGTTTGCTACTTTTGTATAGTTTATTTTAATGTGAAATTTTTGCTTTGATTAATTTGGTATTCGGCAGGTTGCGGAGGTTGGCTCCAACCTATTACTAGGCTCGATATTAGGAGTTAAAGAGTCGTCCCCGTTAATATTAATATTTAAATCCAGGTTGGAAATCGCCGCTGTAGATTAGAGTTATTTAGTATGCTTCAAGATTCGGACCATCCCGTATACGTTTTAAAATTTGTGTTGTTTTAGACGCGTTATATTTATAAAATTTTGATCGCCTTATGTATAAAATAAGATCTCAAAACTAGTTTATTATAAACGCCTTAACGGTTAAGTCGTTACGTAATAAAATGTATTGCAGCGATAAATAAAAATATTTAGTCCAATTAACGTATATTTATTATATTTGCAACCTTACAGAATGGTGAATACACAAGTTTAAAAAGGAAAACCGGAAGTTGTATAATTGTTTCTCTTTTGCAGATTCCATATACTACGTCCGTTCGAGACCTAAATGCAACAGGTTGCATTTAGTGATAAACAATTACAGATACGTGAAGCATAGAGTGTACAAAAACATGGTTCAGTGGAAATGTCCCTTATACGATGCTGGATCCTGTAGGGCAAGATGTGCCGTCGCATTTAATAATAAGATGGTCATATTGAAGGGGACCCATACCCACGAAGCTAATCCTAATATTATAAATTATTACGGGGTGGTTTATGAGGAACAAGTGATTGTGCGTCAAAAATAGAATGTAAATTGTGTGTATAAGCTTGAATAAAAATCGATTTTTTGCGCAGAAAAAAAAACCGTTTTATTTTACATATGAAATCCTGCGATGTTGTAAAAGCAGTGTTGCAGCACGTCATGTATGTATGTATGTATTTAATTTCAAATTTTTTATATTTTTTTCAATATATAAGTTGTGTTTGACGTTAATTTTGGGGTTAAATACCGTGACGAAATCGATTACATCTGTTTCTTCTTTCAGAAACTGTGACGTACATCCAAGGACCGCGACATTTTTCCCAGCTCGTCGTACAAAACTACAGATATATAAAACATAGGAGTAGCAACAAATCGACGTATTGGAAATGTCACTTGTACGATATGGGAGTCTGCAAGGCTAGATGCGTAATCGGCCTGAATCAAACGGTGATTTTAAGAGGGGTTCACAGTCACGGTCCCGACGTTAACATCCTCAACGATCATTCGGTTTTATTTAAGGAGAAATTGAAGTTCATGCACATTAGACGGTATTAAACTGGGTTGTAAACTCGGTTGATCGTTGTCGCAAAATCCTGATCTTGTCGGTGTTGTATATGTTAGTTCTGCCAAGAAATAAAATTAAAAAAAAAAGATTGGCAACACTATGTTATATCCACGTTACAAATGGATATCGCAAGGATGTTAGATGTATGTATAATTAGATGGATGTCTTGTCGTAACATGCATGTTGTGAAAAAACATGTTTATTACTTTAAATTATTTCCATAGTTTGTTAGGAGAATAGTGATATTAAAATAGATTTAGTATTTTAAGTTATAATAATTACATTTTTGTCATATGTTTAATTTACAATAAACTTACTTCGTTTTATATATAAAGAAAATGAGTTTTTAATTTATACATAATAACGAGATGTGCAAACAAAAACCCTCTAATGGCTGTTGAAGTCCTTCGGATGACCGGGATGATAAATATGATGCTTTTTTTGGTCAAGAATTCACGTACCTTGATGGCTTTGTACGATGGTCGAACTCTAGAACTTCCAAATAATATTCTGCGTTCATCGACTGACCTTTTAGGACGAATTCAGTCCCTTTTTGAACCGAAGGAAACCGTCAGCATTGTCTTGATTTTCCTCGTAGGCGTATCAGCTCACTCACTCGACGTGGACACCCTGTATAAGCCAGAGAACCAGGTCAAAACCAGGTGAGCTGTGTTCAAAAACAGGTCTAACACAGCTTACCTGTGTGTGTTAGGGCTGTTTTTGGACACAACTCACTTGGTTTTGGCCTGATTCTCTGACTTATACAGCGTGTCCACGTCGAGTGAGACATTATCTTTGCAATATCGTATTTCAGAGGGTGTGATACGAACCGCAGATAAACCTTCTGTTTAGAAGATCTGCCTGCGATTCATGCCACACCCTCTAAAAGACGACCAAAAAGTTTGGAGAGTTCAGCATTGTAAAGACATATTGGACAAACGCCAACATCTTCCAGGTCAAAATTCGATAGACTGTGCTTTTCGGTAATCCCAGTTTTCTTTTCATTCTCCTCTTTTTGTTAGATTGTAGGAGGGGGTGGAGTAGTGTGTTTGTGGAGGAGGGAGAATTCTGAATAAAGGCATCTCCATCTGATTGTAAAACTTATCTTTTAGTCTTCAGTACAGGTCTTATTGAAGACTTCTCTTTTCACTACTAATATGCTTCTACGTTTCCATCCTAACCTAACTTTTTTCTTCCAAATCCTTCTTTTAAGTTCCCACATGCATTTTAGTCAAAGTTAGAGACCAGTTCTTTAATTCATTTTCCTGATCTGTAGTAAAATTTTGGATGCAGCACTGCTTCCTTCAACAATGTCTAAACTCCTCTACAATCTTAAAAAATTGGTCTCGAGCATTTTGTTTCCAATGCTTTCTTCTTTGCAACGTCGTCTTTCAGAGGGTGTGGCACAAACCGCAGACAGACCTTCTGTTTAGAAGAGAGCTCAGCATTCCAAAGACATACTGGACAAACGCCAACATCTTCCACGTCAAAATTCGATAGACTGAGTTTCAGCGGTTACTTTGAAGAATTTTTTCGACTATCTCGATGTTTTCTTCGTTGCTAGTGGTTTTTTCGTCGTTGCTCGGTAATCGTCCTCACAAGATCCTCACGATCGTCACGGAATCGTCCAAACCAATGGAAAAGCTGGGTATGGGACATATATAGTACACACTCGTACACATTTAATTAAATAATCGCTCATCGTTTGATTCCTCGGGATCCTCAAAAACGTACGGAAATTGGTCACCCTGTAGTTGACCCCACTATTTGGGTCGTTTTTTCTAAGTCTAAACGTTTTTTTTTTTCGTGTTTGGGCTTAAGACTGAGTTTTTGGGCTGACGGCTTTTGGAGGGATTGACAAGTTTCGAAAGATTTTTATCCATGGATTGCAGCACTGTCCAAAAATAAGAAAACATGGACTATTGCTTGATTCATAGAGTTGTCATTTCTGATGACAGGCCAAATGAATTAATTTTGCGTGTCACGTACGGAAATTGGTCACCCTGTACACTACGTGGGTCTTTTTTTTTCTAAGTCTAAACGGTTTTTTTGAGTTTTTGGGCTGAAGATTACTGGAGGCTTCTGGAGGGGTTGACAGGTTTCGAAAGACGTTTATCCATGGATTGCAGCACTGCCCAAAAATAAAGAAACATAGACCAGTGCTTGATTCACAGAATAATCTTTTCTGATGACATGCAAAATGCATTAATTTTGCGTGTCTTCTGCTGTCGTTGTTTTACTACCAACCCCCTCTTTTGGACAGATTTGGACTTCGTTTAAAATCTACAGGAACAACTGTATCTCAACATCAGCTATATGCTCGTAAAAGCTGATACAATACAATTACAAAACGTAAATAGAGGGCGCCTCAAAAGTCCTTTAACATTTGAAATGTAACCCGGACTGACGCTGGGTTATTGCTAAAAACTTAATTTTACGATAGCCCAAAAGAAAATACTCCATTGGTGACAAATCTGAGCTGCGAGGCGAGCTCTTGGTGAGCTAAAAATTTCACAAAGTGTTGCTGAAGAGTCGTTGGTGGCGTGACATGTCGCCAGATATTGTAGAAACCAGCACAATCCTCTAATTTTGCGGCAAAATCTAATAAAAAAAACCCTCGTAAAGCTCGTATTAATGGGCATCAATTTTTTTTTAATCAATTATAATCATGATATCCAAAACCTTCCTAACGTGCTTTCTTTTTCAGGTTTAACATATTTAACGAACAGAAGAGGTACTAAATGCTTGTATTACAAAGATCACGTCTATTCAGTAAACAGATTTTTCGGGAATAAAATATTCTGGAAATGTAGGGAGTACCAACGTAACAATTGTAGAGCTAGGGTTGTTTCGATGAACGGTCGAATCAAATCGGCGTTCATGGAACACAACCATTCGCCCAATTTTAAAGGATTAAGCGATATGTGTTCGCAAGCATCGTTTCTGGGACAAGACGAGATTACACGAGAGGAAAATATGTCCACGTATTGGGCGAAATGATCTTTATGTATCTTTTAGCAAGAAGCAAAACGCAGTAAAATATTCTCCAGAATTCTTTTTGAATAAATTTTTATAGTCGAGGAATTGTCCGTCACTTATCGTTCTTCTTCGTTCATCTTCGTTCTCTGTCAAAAATGTTATGATTCGTGGTTGAAAGGAAGCTTGCCCATCTAGGAGTAACACGATTAGCTGCTTCTTGACCTTTAAAGCTCGGCCTTCATCTATCCAGATTTATTAATTTTGACACCACCACCCGAACACGAAAAATTTGCTGTTTGGTGGCCTGTACGGGCTGGATATGTCATAATTTTATTAGAAATTGTATTGGTCAGCCCATTACACTAATGGCCATGATGACTGTTTTGTTCCCAGATTGTATAGTATCTGTCCCAAAGATGGATAATTTGGAACCCAACATTTATAGCAAAAAAAAGGTGCGAAAGCTTAATGAAACTAAATTTTGAAGATTGTAGGAGGGGGTAGGGTAGTGTGGTCAAACTTTTTTCTCCTGCCATTCTAGTTTCATTGTTAAAACTGGGTTTGCAACCATTTTTGTGTTTTGGTAATTAATTGGTAACTTGATTTGTATCGTTCCTTATTTATCAAGACTCGTCCAACACCACTACAAAATCCATTATCGTAAGAGAATATTCAAGTTCTTCAAAGTGATTTTGAGACAATTTGGGGGCATCAGTCCTCAGTTTCTAAATTAAACTGATCTTTTAGTCTTCAGTACAGGTCTTATTGAAGACCAATCTTTTCACTACTATTATGCTTTTACGTTTCCATCCCAATCCAACTTTTTCTTCCCAACTTCCTCCTGTTAAGGTCTCACATACATTTTAGTCAAAGTTAGAGACCGCAGTTCTTTAATTCATTTCCTTGACCAGTAAAGATTTGATTCCAACACTGGTTCCTTCAACAATGTCCAAACTCCTCTATGTACAGTCTTCAAAAATTGGTCTTGAGCATTTTATTTCCATTGCTTTTTGAGGTTGTAATATCCAAATAAAATATTTTCCAACATATATCCATAACAACATGTTCTGACCAAGCTATTTTTTTCCCGAAGAAGTCTTAAAGAAGACTTCTCCGGTCCACTGAGTCCACAATGAGCTAGTATTGAGATACAATGCTCATCAGGCTTCAATTCTTTAAACGAGTTGGATCTTGTAAGGATCAAGTAACTAGAGCTGTTAAAGATGGACCAATATGCAGACTATAACATCAGTTGAGACATGTTTGAGGAACCTTTTTTATGATTTTGGCCCACAGAGTTTTCTTTATTACTTTCAGACTCTCTCTCTGTAAGTCCAACATGTTATCATGGCTGTAGTCTTCATCATTGTCTGTAATATTTTGACCAACCTCCAGTTCACAGAGGCAACTGAACAGTAAATTTTTGTTATAATGACGTCTGAATAATATCCTATGGATTATGTGTCGATCTGAAAGTGACCATTTTCTTATTTCATAATAATTATCCAATCAAAAATGAAAATCGTGAGGAACAGGTTAGCTAGTTTTGAGTCACACCGGGGACTCATTCAGCTTCAATTCTTAAACGAATTGGATCTCAAGTATGAAGTCACTAATGCTGATAGAGATGGGTTAATACGTCGGGTACAAAATCAGCTAAGCCATGCTCGAGGAACCTTTGCAGGATGACATAACAAACAGTATTGGTTTTGAACATTTTGTTTGGGAAAGCTAGATTTGGGCATGAATCCTTGCCATTGTGTGGTGTATGCTGTTTCCTCTCCTATTGCATTGTTCCTTGATTTAACCTTTATGACTTTGGTCCACAAAGTTTTCTTTATTACTTTTAAACTCTCTCTCTAAGTCCAACATGTTATCATGGCTGTAGTCTTCATCATTGTTCGTAATGTTTTGACCAAGATTCAGTTTTTTTTTCTGAAGAAATAGATACCTCCAGTCCACAGAGGCAACTAAACAGTAAATTTCTGTTCTAATAATGTCTGAATAATTATTATAGTTGATCTGTAGGCGGCCATTTTCTTTGTTAATGTAATAATTATTGAATTGAATGATTTGGACCTTAATTTAGTATCTACTTAATGAAGAATGAAGGCGTATATTTTACTGCGTTTCATGTTTATTAACAATGAAATTATCACAATATCTCATTTAATTTTCCAATTTACAATGTTGCAATACTTTTATCAAAACAAAATTGACATTTTAATTAAGAACTAAATAAAAATCTGATTCCTTTTATTAGAGTTTTTGTTTTAAACACCTTGAGTTCGTCAAAGAGTTTTGATTTCCATCTTTTCTTTGTTATTATACTATTTTAGATGCATACGATTGCGTTCAGAATTAATTCCGACGTCATTTCTGCGAATCACAAATGCAGTTAAGCTAAGAAAGGGAATATTTAATAACGCCATCTTCCAGCGAATTGATGAATAACTAAATCATAATCATAGCTATCTATTCCTTAGGGGAAATTTGAAATATTCAAATACGGAGCTTGAGATGCAACGGATATACAATCCTCATTGTTATTCCCTCTTTCAACATTTCAATTTATAACGAACGCTGAAGCTTATTCTGAACGTGATTGTATGCAATTACGCTTATTTATTCCCTTTTTAAAGTAGGTAGTGTTTCGTTGTTATGTTCAGGATAATTCCAGAAAAGAAAATAAATTAAATCGTTAACTTTTTATTTTTCTCTTATTAGTTTCAGGCGTCGTCACTTATATAATCAACAAACGCGGAAATCGATGCTTGATCTTCGGAAAGCACATGTTTAGCGTTAACCGCGTGTTCAAGGATTCCGTGTTCTGGAAGTGCAACGAGTATTCGAAGACTGCGTGTAAATGTCGCGTTACCACGACGACAGATGGGGTTATAAAATGTTCCACTATACCGCACAATCATCCGCATAATATCGAGAAACTGAAGAAACAAATGAACGAGGTTGACGTTTATTATAAGGAGAGATGTAGGGTTATGACTTGAAGTTCTGGCAACAGAGTAATAAATAAATTAATGTGTTAAATTATTGTATTATATGATGTGCAATGTCTGTATTATGTATTTAATTTAAATAAAACATATATAATAATGTCTCATATGAAGTTTTTACGGAATTTTCGGGTTTTAAACAAGGCTTGCCCTTTCTGCTCGAAAGCAGTAGTGCATTTCCTTGTTGAAACAATATAGAAGGTAAAATCGTAATAAATCTAACTATTATTACATCGACATTTAAAACATGTTTTAGTTCTACAAAAAATATTGCAGAGGAGAGGGAATAACCCTAAATTGTGTTGTTTTTAAATAAAATATAAAGAAATTAATAAAAATGTTCGAAAATTGCGCTTAAAAATAAAAATACAGATCATCCTTCCATTTTGACTGAAATTTTATACAGGATGTTTCTGCAGGCATAGTAAATGTTTTGGGAGGTTGTTTCGTGTGTTGGTACGTCGATTGCGATCTGTTTATTAATCGATTATCGTGGCAGTATATAAATGTGTGGTTTTGTATGATAGCATTTCTTTCTTCGAGGATTGTTGGAAGAGGTTGACAGAAATGGTCATTTTTCGGTACCCTCTTGCGCTAAGACGAACTCAGAAGCGCTACGCGTGGTGTGTACATTGAAGTGTGGGGTGGAATTTATGAAAATCAAGTTTGCTTAGCACATTCTTTAGATATAACTCATAAAAATTGGACATAGTCCATTATCACCTACAAAATTTACTATTTCCTCTTAAACACCCTGTATAAGCTGGTCTCTTAATGTAGAAATTATTAAAATCTTTATTTCTACCACAAAAAGCAACCGAACTGGTTGGGTGACTCTATATTTGTTGTTTTGTGGATGTAATAGTGCTTTTTGTGTCTTAAATGTCACCTGAGAACAAGCTAGTGTTACCAACTATTTTTAAACTACAAATTCAGTGAAAAACTGCGGTTCACATAGTCTCTAATTGCACTCTATTAAATTTGCTTTATCCTATTTGAAATGCCCTCGAAGTTATTGTTACGAATCTTTCGTTTATTTCTGGCTGAACGACACATTAATTACTATAATACCTTATTTTTTGACAAAAGTGACAGTTGTATAAGTTTTGATTACCGCGTAACGTCATCAATACCAACATTTTAACCTAAAATCTCCCGATAACAATCAAATGTCAACTTGTAATACCACTTTTTAAATCGTAAAATAAATTATAATTAAATCTGGGCTAAACGCTGTAAATATAACCAATTTTATTATGTTTCTCTTTTAGATTTAAGCTATTCCCAAACGAGAAGGGGCAAGAGTTGCTTGATATACGAGGAAAACATATTCTACGTCAATCATTGCAGGAAAGGCGGGACGTTTTGGGTGTGTAGCGATTATCATAAAATAAAATGTCGCGCTAGATGTGTAACGAACGCTCAAGGTTATTTAAGAAGAATCAGCGGTACCCACAATCATCCGCCGCATTCAGATCGGATTAAAACTAATTATTTAGGGAGTCAAGAATGTGTCGTTGAAGAATGGAAATAAAATTTGTTTTTTTTTTGTTTCTCTGTTAATGTTTTGTAATAAAGAATATTTTCAATTAAATTGTTTTAATTTATTTAACCCCTCTTCCCCCTCTACCCAAGTTCAATTATTTATATAATTTTTATTCCGACTAAAAAATAAGCTTGTTTTAATCTACTTTTGTTGTAGATGCGCAATATATTTTCAATGATAAAGGAACTAGATACTTGCTCTTCAAAAATTACATGTTTACCCTGAATAACGTAAGGGGTAATCGGATATTTTGGGTATGTCGAGGCTATCAATCGCACCGATGTCGCTGTAGATTAGTGACCGATTTAGAGGGGATATTGCAGCTAACCAATCAAGGGATGGCGTTCAAACACAATCACGCCGAACCTATGAGGGAAATTACCAGATGCGTTCAAATCCACGGCGTTGGAACGTTCGAACAGGTATCGCAAAATATCAGTAAATTAAGTACGTCGTTGTAACATTTATATTTTTTATAAATAAAGGGATTTATTTTGTTACTAATTTACTTTAGGGTAGTTTAAAATAAATAAAATGCAAACAAAATAAACAAATTTAATAAGTGTCAAATTGCATTGACTAGTAGCGACATCTCTTGAGGAATAGAACTGATTATGTGATAAAATTGATTACAGATTTCTGTAATATAATTCTAATAAAATTTTATTTTAAAATTTATATTAATATATTGTTATATATTGTTTTAATACATATATTTAAACTTATAATTAAATTAATAAACAATAATTAACTTTATTAAAAAAAAAATTACTTATTAATGCTATTATAATATTCTTCTTCTAAATCGTGTAAATCTGCCGATATATCATCCCTGAGCGACATCAATTTCTGATCACATTCAGTTTGTTTCGTCCTAGAAAAAAACACAAAAAGCAATGATTAAATCAAAGCAAATATTAAAACCGAAAATGTACCGAAATAATTTCGAATTCTGAGCTATCGCTTCATTAACCGAAGGGAAATCGTTTAATATCAAGTATTGTTTGATATCGGAGACTAATTTCATCAGCGATTCACCAGCTCTAACCATATTCGCAGCCCTAACGTGCATTTCGTAAGTATCCTGTTCGCATTGTGTCATTCGAGATAATTGTGTATCGTGCTCACCTTTAGCCAACTTGACCGTCTCTGCAAATCGATTCAAATATATTATTGTATAATAGTATTTTACATTGATATTGGAGTTATTAAATTAAATTTTATGGGGTGTATATAACCTTATACAACCTTCGAAATTTTCCACCATACTTTTAACATCGTCTTTCAAACGGGTCCTGTACGATTTTAATAGAGCCTCTTTACTTTGCGGTAACGTTCTTGGTGTCGACATTTTTGTAAATAATAAATATAAACTGAATTATTATAAAATTAATAATGATCTGTCAAATGTCAAATTGTTCTGTTTTGAATGACAACAAACATTCAGCTAGAGATTTAAGAATTTAATTTTATTGTAATCGATTGATTAAAATGATTATAAAGTTTTTAAATAAATTAATTTGCAGTATTATAGGTTATATTTAATATTAATAAGGTTGGAATTATTTTAATAACGATTTTTCGCGTTGCTTCGCGGTGGGTGAACGCATTTTAGTGAGGTTGCTTTGATAAGTGGCGTTCTCTATTGGGAATTATAGGAATTAAAATTAAAATTTGGAATAATATATTTTTGTTATTAATTTTTTTAAATAAATGGGTATATATGATTATTAAATTGTTTTAAATAATTTATTATTGTAATATTAAAGTTTAGACCAGAATCTAAAGGGGACAGTGTGGATATTAGAGAATATTTAATAAAATACGTACTAATTTGTAAGATATTTTGATGTTTTTCTCGTCTGTTTATTTTTATTAAATAAATTTTGTTAATACGTGACATGGATACTGTATCGAAAAGTAACGTTTCCGGGGGAATTGTAGCAGTACACCGGAGCTAGGACCGACGACTCCGGAATAACACGATCATCCCGGAGGATATAGTTCATTCGACTCCGGGGTCAGTCCAGAGAAATCAGTCACCGTAGGAACAAACGCGTGCGCAACCTATTTCAAGCATCAGTAGGGACAGAAACGCTACCTACCCCTTAATACCGTTAGGTATAGGCTACAGCGAACGCAGTGCATTTACGTGCGGAGTAATAGAGCACGTTTTTCAGGTGAAACGCGGGGGTCACGTTAACCCGGAGGAAGATGATCGATAAAAAAAATATAAAAATTGTAGTGTGCAAGATCTAGAAACGTGGGACTAGATTTAATTTATCCCAATTTTTATTTTTCGATATAAGTAGTGGATTTTTCTTTATTTTTTCGATTTTTTTTTCGTCCCCCCGCGTAATATTAAAATGCGATTTTCTCGCGAGAAATCGGGATTGGTAATAATCGAAAGTATGCGTTCTAAACGGGCGGTTCATTCGAGGAAATTTTGCGTGCCGTCGACGTTACAGTATTTTCGTCCAGCGTTGAGAGTGGGGGGTGTGCCCTACGATAAACCGTTTGTTTAAATAGCGACGGATCTTTAGCGTTAGACGTTTTCGCGTCGTTTCCGTTTTTTTTTTGTTAATATCCGTAAGATAATCGGGAAGGGATATCGCGTCAATTTTAATATGACGTGAGTGATAGTCGCTGTTTCAAATTATGAAATAATGGTAAGTTTTTTTTATTTAAATTTTGTTTTTAAATGATGTCAAAATTAGAGAAAAATATTTTTTAAATCGAGGGGGTGGTTTAAATATTAAAAATAATTTTTTTTGTGTTAAAAAGGGGGGCATTAGATTTTATAAAATTTTTAAAAATATGATTTTATGATTTGTTCGTTTAAAATTATCGAATTTCGAAGCAAGCTTATGTATTTTTATAATACTATCATCATTTATTGATGTGTCGAACTATCTCAGTTTCTGGTCTTGATTTTTCCAAATTCTTTGACGTCATAGCCAACACAATGAATGCAGCACTAGAACAACAGTGACATTATCAGGATTGCCGAGCTTATGTTTTCTTTATAAGCAGTTATATAGTACTGCAACGTAGAAAGTCTATTGCTAAGTCTATCTGCTTAGATAGAAAGTTTAGAATGTGAGATGGTAGGTGCATAGGACTTAAATTTTTTATTTTTATTTTCTGATAGATAGATAACTTTATTTATTTGTTAATACAAAATACAAATAATATAAAAACATCTTAATATGAGAAGACTCCGACGGACAAGTTAATATCAGCGAAAATCATTATGGCTTTCAGTTATCAAGTCAGAAGAACCCCTTATCAACCAAAAATTTTTTGACCTCTCTTTTGAAAGCATCATTACTGGGTCTCATTCTTTCTTTGAAATACAACCAGAATAACTCCCTAAATTTCGAACGGCACGACATTGCAGATGTTAAACCCATGAAGTGAAGTTCTCCACTTCATTTCACTTCTGAAGAAGATCACGACAAGATGATCGAAACGTCAAGTACCACAACCTTACTACACGGCAGAGAACCAGAGAATCGAATAGCAGCCATCAACAGCGGCCGTGAAAGCCTGAAGACTACATTAGGATCTTGATATATTTGCATTCATATTGTTAATGTGTGCGTACCATTTCATCTCCGAAGAAATATGAAATCCCAATGTTTTAATTGAGGTTACTTGGCTTATAGTGGCGTTGTCAATAAAAAGATTCATTTGTGGTCATGTATGCGATGGGTTGGGGATAAATGTAATCTATTTTATCTTATCGGCATACATAATTGTGGCAAAAGCCCCAAGAAAGAGTGCGATGTCATTGATGAAGATTGAGAATAGAGTTGGTGACACAATCGCTCCTTGTGGTACACCAATTGTGACGGGTAGTAAATTTGACGCGAAAATTTGTTTCCTGTTAAGGTTATCCGTACAAATTAAAATCTATTGGATAGATAAATTTTTGCACAAGAAGGTAATGTTGAACACAATCGAAAAGCCCTTCTTAAATCACAGAGCACTCCGATTGGAACTTTTTTCTGTTCTAATTGTAGATTTCTCTGTACAAAATCCATGTTGACTTATATTAATGATGGTGTGCTTTTGTAGAAATGATTCAAGTCGTAATAACATCGCATACTCAAGTACCTACTTTGTCAATTGAAGACGTTAGAGAAATTGGTTTATAATCAGAAAAATTTTTAATATCGTCCTTTTTATTAAGTGAGATCACTACTGATGTTTTGAAACATGCTGGAAAGAGGCCATCTGCGAAAGAGAGGTTGACTAAGCGTGTTAATGGAGTAATAATAAAGTTGACAGCTTCTTTGAGCATATGACTACAAATACCCCGTTTGAATCTGATGAGCTTCGAGCATTCAGTTTGTTGAGTATTGATACCATTTCGTTAGTTAATAATTATTACTTAACACCATATCCTAATGACAATTCTAACCGAATCTGACATTTTAGAAATTTTACAAAAAGTCTCTACCATTTCCTCTACCATCACGATCCGCTTTCTGCTTCATTGTAAGCAGCTTTCCTCCAGCTTTTAACCGTACTTTCCTCTCTTTTTCCTTCTTTCTCTTCTTGTTCTAATCTTATTTGTTCCTATCTGACGTTCTTCGCTTCTTCTTTTCGGAGCTTCTTTCATCACAGCAATAGTTTTCTTATTGGGACATCTCTTGGCATCTTTTTTCTTCAGCTTTTCATTTCTTCTTCTTATTTCTATATCTTCAGCTTTCACATCCACTTTCGTTTCGACTACCAATTTCACCTTTTCTTCTTCCGGAACAGTGGATTCTGGTTTCACATTAGAGGATTCATTTTTAACACCTTAATATTCTATACTAAGCTCGGCTAATATCTTCATCACTATCATCTTTCTTCTTCCTATTCTTCTTACCCGTTTTTGCACCGGTTTGTTTTTTAGTCCTGTTACTTTTTAAAAAATTTTTTTTTGCTAACATCTATAAAGTCCGTTTTCTTGTTTTCTTCCTTCCAGTACTTTCTTATGATCTTTCACTATTCTCACCCTGTCTTTTGTAAAAATTACTTCACCTTCCGGTACATAAATAACATTTTTAAGAATGCATTCAGTCCCCTCAATTGTTCCAATACCCAGTCCTTTCAGATCTTCATCCTTTTGCACAACAGATATGTTTGTTTCGATCTGTTCTAATGACATGAATGTTTTTTTTTGAATTTGACACATCTGAGGATGCCCTCCAGAGTCACCTACAACTACTACTGTCCTTTATTCCCACATTTAAAACACTTTCCTTCAGTTTTATTATCCTTGTTATGACCTTTCAGAAGATTTAAATGCTACTGTATTTTCTTTTTTTTTGATCGTTGTTTCTTAATTCTTCATTTAATAAATAATCTTGATATTAATTTCGTTAACGTCCTGTCCTGGGTAGGAGCCGAATCCCAAGCTGTTGTAAAAAATTAGAAAATTCCATATTTCGAAAGTTAACACATCTGACAACAATAACAATGGTGTCAACAGCGATTATATTCATTTAATTTATCCTGTTTATTGCAAAATAATAACGTGTGCTCGTAGAATTGAAGTGGATCGCTTCAGTTGATTAGCAGTTTAATTTGTTGTTACGTTTAAATATTACTGAGGTCCTAGTTTATTACCTCAATAATTTGATTTTCCCCTATAATTAAATTATGCAGTTTATTCCATCCGGTTTGTTTTAATTTAATTACAAAATAACTCAGTATTAATCATCTCACAACAAAAGCGAAACGAAACGTATTATTTTTTAACTAACATTTCTCATTATCTTTTAATTTAAAAAAATCCTCGAATCTAAAGGTAAATCCGAAACCTTAACGTGTCGCTTTTCATCCACTTTTATACTCTTTTTTTTTCATCCTTTCCCTTTTCCCGACCATCAGAGTAAAAAAAGAAGGAGCAACCGGGGAAAGGAATTTTAGCCGGTGGCATAATGAAATTCGGGGATTTACTTTAAAATTAAAACGTGAAATAAACGAAAGCATTATATTGCTTTTACGAACCCTTTAAATTTAATCTTATTATACGTGCATTATTTGAGAAGGGTGAAGGAGACGGCGGCGGATAGCTTTGAATGAAAAATTTCCTAATTTATCCGACTCCGACGAGGTAAAATAATTCTTGAAATTAATTCGAAGCTAGTGCATGCGAGAGACCTTTGTATTATTTAATTTCAGGTTAGGCAGTTGAATAAATAAACGTGGATCTAACATTTTAAAGCTAATTTAACATGTTTAAACGCGCCACACGTTTGTTAATTTACCGAGAAATTATAGACTTTTTCAGGGGGGTTTGAGTCTCACTCGACAGCTCTTTGTTCTATAATTGTAATGCGGTTAAAAGGTAAAAGCAATTTCGGATAAATGCTTTTAACTTTGTTAGTGAGGGGAACCTTTGATAAAATGTTCGGAGGTTATTTATTTAAAGAAGAAAGAAAAAGAAAGTCTCCACGAATATGAAGGTAATATTCATCTCGTGGAACCCGTAGCGAAAATTTCACCCTTTTAGGGACGTGTCACATGGGAAATATAATGTGGAAGAGGGCCCCTATTCGGAGAACGAATATTATACGCCCTGGTGAATAGGGCAAGAGCGACTCGCAAACCGGCAAAAATGAAATTCCACGCTTGTTTTTCTCGACTTGTACAGAATAGAAAAATTGAGGATTCTCATCACTAAGACTTGGATAATACGTAGAAATCCGTCTGCGCTGTCTGCGCATCGAAGAAAAGGACGCTTCTTTTGATTAAGGACTCGGTTTAATCTACAGAATGATTGCAGGTGTTAAATCAAGCTAAAGCTAAGCTGCCCCAAATTGAAATGAAAAAGATTGTCTACAAGATAATACGAATTGCATACATATGAAACTGCTTGAGAGAAATATTCATTTGATCGGAACGCTACGAAAGAATAAAAAATTTAACTGCTGGCAGCTAAACCACGAGGACGCCACAGTGGGGCCAAAGTTAAAGTAAAAGTTGGCGAAAATTATTTAAACTGCCTTTCGATGATGGAAACAGTAAAAACAATGGAATAAACAATTAATCAACATTTATTATAAATACAAACAAACAAGTTGTTGTTGTTAAATGGTTTTCTTGTTTGGGAAAGATGGTTCCAAGCTTGATATTATGGGATCCGACCCAATAAATAACCTATTGAGTACATCCATATTCATCTTTGCTCTGCTCATTTTGCGCGAGAAACCTTCGCGATATATTTGAAATATCTTGTGATTGGCCTCTTGGGCCTCCTCATTTAATTATCCAATGGGCAACAAGAAGTTAGCTATGATATCAGCACCATGGATCAAGATTTTGTGAACTCATTGGTGGCATCGGATACCAATCATATAAATTTATTAACATCTTGGCAGTATTCATTGCATATTCTTTAAATTTTACTGTATCGATTAGGTGTCCACTAATGTTTTTAATATAGTCTTATTAATTTAAGCTAGTAATTTCTGAGGTTTTTTCTGGATCACTAAAAAACCTTCTCGCCGTGTTCCCATTATTAGAACTGCTAAACTGCTAAACCCTTGTTTAGGTTTATCAATTGTTAGTCCCATTTCTTCTTTGAATTGTTTTTGTATCAATTTCTGCATTTGCGCAACTATTGCTTTGTTGCCCCCTCTAGCTTGCCAGGTTTTTATAGACAATCTGTACGATACATTCAAGAGACATTCAAGACATCTTATGCGAGCATGCAAAATTGAAAGCCCGAATGAACGAACAACTCTTGCATCTAGAACTTTTGTCAGATTATTGAAATCTTTATTAGTCAATCCACAAATGTAACATCGTTGAGTAGAAGTTGTTTCTGTGATTGCATTAAAGACTTTACCGTCTACCATAGTAAACAGAAGTTTGTGGTTTATTTCTATTCTTACATTTTCTCCATCAAGTTCGCATACTGTGGGTTGAAGGCTGTCAACTTGATTATCGATGTAAGCCTTTTCTGCCTTCGAAAGGTCTTTTGTTTCTCTAGCAAATTAGAATTTAATGGGCCTACAAAACCGTGTTGAAGAAGTCTTGTATTTTGCCATATCATTAGTGTCTCATTATTTTCATTTTCAGTTTCAAGACGCAACGGAACTAAGGATGTTATGAAAATACTTGCATCTGAGCTTTGAAAATTTCTGTTTGTATTCAGCCTGGTTAGACCTATCAAACCCCCATTTCGAAATCAAAGAAATGTGAGAATGTGCCTTGCTGGGCGTTTGGCCTCTGGTTTAGATTAACAAGGTGAACCTACTCGCCGAGGAGGAAGCAGATCCATCAAACGGTTATCGAGCTAGCTAATGTTTATATGATGAAAAAGTTGTCCAGAAAATTTATGAATTATCTTCTGATTGCTGCACTACCAATTTTTTCACGTTGTTGAAGTTCTGTCATACTTGACAGAACTGACAGAACGGACGAATACAAGCTGATCTCACCAAGTCAGAGTTAAAGACTCTTTTGACTGGCTACTCTCCTCTAAGATACCATCTTTAAGATGATGGACAAAGTTTAGTTATCATTTCTGATTGTGCGATACATGATATGGTGGTTATTCATTTTCGTCAGCGTTTCACGATGGTGATTATTGAGCTGTTTACCTAGATTGATACATCACCCTCCAAATTGCATTATTGCAAAATCTCACTTCCTGCCTTCTAGAATCGTCTTAATTTTAAAGTGTCTCTCTAAGGCTGCTAGGAAATCGTTGGGGTGAGGAGGGAGAAGGGGGAGGAGAGGAGGGATTACATTTTAACCAAAAAATGAAAATTCAAGACAAAACTTTGCAATAAATCACACTTATTTAATTAAAAACTTTGATAAATATTCAAGTTTGACTTTTAAAAATAAGTTTTTAAATTAATTAATTTAGCTTCGCTGGCAAGATTCTAATGATGGAGCTTCTAGTGTACCTGTTCTTAATTTCGACGTCAAGCAGAGTAATGTTTATTAAATTAAAATTTTTATGTCTATTCTGAACTTAATCTAGATCATAATAGATACAAATATGAGCGAAGCCAGGAGTTAAGAATGAATCTTTAATGAAAAGAATCACGTTACAATAACAACACAATAAAGTTTACTTAAAGATTAACCCACAACACACTCTCCGGACAAAATCTCCCATCTCCACCACCACCTAAAGAATCCATTATACAACCTCGAGACGCATATCTCCTCATAAATTCCCTTTTTCCACCTCGTAAATCTCCAGTAAGGAAAATTCAATCTGCGGTTAACCACCATCCAGAAGCAAGGAGCTCCTCACCCACACCCTCGCACTCACCTGACGTACTCCACGTGAATCCAACCTGGGAACTGCCGCAGGAACGACGATCACGATATGTGTTCACATCGGTAAATTAAGGTGGTCAACCGGAGCAGTGAAACCGCACGGAAGCAACCCCTCCTGGGAGGTTGCCGAGGAACACCGCGTAACTTAATTAACTTCATTAAAGCTGCTAAGAATATTTTCCGTTGTTGATGATGATGTAATTGCGATCCAAGAAAAGTATTCGAATGGAAATTTTGCATCCACCTATCGCCGGTTACCCCCGAAATTAACCGTTTTCGCATCGTCTCACGTAAATAATAGAGTCCGTGGGGTGTTCTTCAAAATCTCATCTTTTATTTATATAGTGTTAACGGGAAGGGGTGATGTACACAGTGATAATGACGTAGTAAAAAAAACCCACCTTTTAAGGGTGCTGGTAAGGAGTATACCTTCACGTTATGCGTATTGATTATTAAGAAGGGGGAAAAACGAGGGATGATAAGAGGTTGCGTGTTGTAAAACCGAGCTAAATATCAATTAAGATTTCTTATTTTAGATAATTTTGTAGGTCATAGTTTGTATATTAACGTGTTAAATTAGCTACTTACTGTTGAAATGATTGAATACTTTCTTTGTGATTTTTATACAATTTGTGTAACTTTGAAACTAAAACGAAAAGTACAGGTTTTTAATTTTAAAATAGCAAATATTGAATAATAGAAATAATCAGGTACCCTATCACATAAATAACTGTAAGCGACGTAAGCAAAACTGTCACTTTATTTGAAGGTAATTCATCAACTTGACCTGTATTAACTTTCGTTTTTGAAACAATGAGAGAATTAAAGTTTAGCCAATAATAGCCCAATTAAACACCATAAATTTTGATGAAAATAGGAATTGGATATTTATTTAAATAGATAGGGGATTCCTCCCCAACGAATTCCTGGCAGACTTAGAGAGACGATTTAAAATTAAGACGATTCTAAAAGGCAAGAAGTGAGATTTTGCAATAGTACAATTTATTGGAGGGTGAGTAGTAAGGCTATGGGCATACGGCCGCAGTCACTCGACGTGGACACGCTGTATAAGCTGTATTTTGACAGCTAAAACCTGTGTAAAACCACCAAATTGTCATAATTATGACAATTTGACAGGTTTTAGCTGTCAAAATACAGCTTATACAGCGTGTCCACGTTGAGTGACTGCGGCCGTACGTCCATAGCCTTACTACTAGGATGACTTATCATTGTGGGTAACCAGCACAATAATTACCATCAATCAGTCAATCTTGAAACGCTGACGGATGAAATGAATAACCATCGCATTATGTAGAATTCGCACAATTAGAAATGATAACTAAACTGTTCTTTTTAGTTTACATCAACGAATTAGCAGAGCACTGTTTTTTTTTGTATAATTCATATTATCTTTACGAAAAAATACTACGAAAATTTTGAAAAAATGTTTATTTAAAATCCTAACAATTTATAACATCTACAAAATATCACCTACTAAACTATCAACAATCGGAACAGTTTCAATATGAACGCATTTTTTGAATTTCTGCAGCCTTCTTAATCCAAACGAGATATAAATTAGATTGAGACTGACCTCTTGAGACTCTCATAAACGTCAACCTCTCTAATCGGTTGATAGACCCTCACGAGGGTAGGTGGCGTCAGCGGAACTATGCCATTAGAGCACCCACCCGGACAGAATCCGTGTGTCAACACAAAAAGAGAGAATCTGACGAATACAAGAGGTGTCGAGATACAACTCGCACTAAAGTATACCTCGTTGCATCGAAACAAAATTTGAGTTTGAATTTGCGTTCATATCAGGTAGATCCTATTGTTAAATTGGAAAAAAAATCTAGTAGAATTTATCGGTTTGCTTCATTGCAATAAAGTTAAAATCGATAGATTCTATTATTACATCTAAGAAAATAATTTAAAATTAAGATGCATTTGCATAGGATGCTGAGAATTTGTCGCAAGCTCGAATTTTCTGTAGAGATCCATCTACCGAAGCATCAACAGCAAGAACGCAGACGAAACAAACGTAGCTGTCATCGCGGACAAATCACAGTATGCGCCCAAAATATTTGGTCGTTTGCAAGACGGCAGTAGATATACAAAAAATGATTAATACTAAAATAATCCAAACCACCTCTATGTAGATTAGAGCAAACATAACATTCCGACCAGTTGTCAACACGAAACGACTTACCAAACCATCAACAGTAAGACAAAGATCTCTTTAAGTAGCTTAACTCTTTTCTGAAGACGTGGACCAACATTCAACACAATACCCAAATCTTCGATATCAACCGACCTACCAAACCATCAACAATAAGAACAGTTCTAATATGAACGCTGTTTTTGGCATTTTGGGGCCATTAATTAGCCCAAACGAGATATAAATTAGATTGAGACTGTCCCATTTGAGACTCTCACGGACGTCAAACCTCTCTAATCGGTTGATAGACCCTCACGAGGGTATATGGCGTCAGGGGAACTATGCCATTAGAGCACCCACCCGGACAGAATCCGAGTGTCAACACAAAAAGAGAGAATCTGACGAACACAAGAGCTGTAGAGGGACAACTCGCACTAACGTACACCTCGCTGCATCAAAGCAAAATTTGAGTTTGAACTAGCGTTCATATTAGGTAGTTCCTTCCTTTAACTCAATACCCCAACCTTCTATAGGAGCCGACCTACCAAATCATCAACAGTAAGACAAAGTTCTCCTTAAGGCACTTAACACTTATTTCAAAACGTGGACCAACATTCAACGTAATACCCAAACCTTCGATATCAACAGACGTACCAAACCATCAACAGTAAGACAAAAATCTCTTTAAGTAGCTTAACACTTATCTCAAGACTTGGACCAACATTTAGTGCAATACCAAAACCATATATCGGAATCGACTACCAAGCCATCAACAGTAAGACAAAGATCTCCTTGAGTAACTTAATACTTATCTCAAGACGTGGACCAACATTCAACGTAATACCCAAACCTTCTATAGAAACCGACCTACCAAACCATCAACAGTAAGACAAAGATCCCTTTAAGTAGCTTAACACTTATATCAAGACGTGGACCAACATTCAAGGCAATACCCAAACCTTCTATAGGAACCGACCTACCAAACCATCAACAGTAAGACAAAGATCTCCTTAAGGCACTTAACACTTATTTCAAAACGTGGACCAAAATTCAACGCAATACCTAAACCTTCGATATCAACCAACCTACCAAACCATCAACAATAAGAACAGTTCTAATATGAACGCTTATTTCGGCATTCTGGGGCCATTAATTAGCCCAAACGGGATATAAATTAGATTGAGACTGTCCCTTTTGAGACTCTCACGGACGTCAAACCTCTCTAATCAGTTGCTAGACCTTCACGAGGGTATGTGGCGTCAGCGGAACTATGCCATTAGAGCACCCACCCGGACAGAATTCGTCAACACAAAAAGAGAGAATATGACGAATACAAGAGCTGTAGAGGGACAACTCGCACTAACGTACACCTCGTTGCATTAAAGCAAAATTTCGAATTCGAACTAGCGTTCATATTAGGTAGTTCTTACTGTTACACCGCAGCCATCATCTCCAGTAATAATGCGATTCGAAAATTAACCACAAGGACAACACACTTTCAATAGCTTCCATTCGTAATTTCACGAGAAACGATTCCCAACAAGAATTCAATTCGTCCGATGTAAAATAACACAACCGTCTCTATAGACGTTACCTCTACCGTTGTCGACGGTCAACTCAACTGAGTTTGTCGACCTTAGGTCGTTAAAATGTTATTGTAACGTTAATCTGACGTCAACCGGAAGTTATAAAAATGTCATTAAGTCAATATTGTTGTTATCCCGTAATATTATGTTATTTTATAATGTATCGGGTAATTAAAAGTAAATAGAAAGAATAAATAATGTTCTATTCTAGAGAAAGGGAGCGATATACAGGGTGTTTCAATAGTGCGGTGTCGGGCGGTATCTCGATACCTGTTGAAGATAAAAATGAAAGTGGTTTAATTCTTAAAGGGGGCGATAGCTTAAAATTGCTTTCGTTTATACAGGGTGCTTCGTTTTAGTTGCAATTAGTATACAATGCAATTTCGGTTTTCCCATAAAAAGCTGCGTCACGTGCGTAACAATTTCGCCAGTCTGATCCGCTCACTATTTTCATATTGTAAATAGAGTTATGAATTATGAAAGCAAAACAAATAAATCAAAATTCTCCGAATTGCACATCAGCGAACACGCTCATTCGAGTGCATATAGGTCAAACTATAACTATATTCACGACCGTTAGAAAGACAGAGTCAACCAGCTAGATTTTACTCGAAAATCCCATTATTCTAAAATTTATGAATATACGCCGAAAACGCTTATCAGTATAATCCACATACATATATAGCCTCTCTAGTTTCCTATATATTGCACGCCATTGAGAAATTGAATTTTTGACATGTCCGGGTCATCATCTACCGACTGACTTATTTCACTATTTGTGTTATCATCTCTGTTTACACAATACGTTCTTCAATCACGCGGTGCTCCGTTGTTTTTTGACATCCGAACCTAATGATAAATTGAAATTATTCTCGTTAAACGAAGCGATCCACCGAAGCGTTCTTTCGCCGAATGGATGTGATCCTGGTTTTGGCAGTTTTTTTTTTGTTTGTATTCCACATCCTAGTCGGACATATTTTTCAACTGGAAAGGAACAGGTTATCTCGCTAGGTTTAATAAATGAGTTCGGCCGAACTTGTACGCGTGTGCATATGTTCCGTTTGGATTACGTAACTTTTTTTTTTGCGGGCATGTAGATAAAATAATCCGTTAGTAACTCTAGCAACAGTTGGAAACTAAAGGAAAAAATATGTTCTACATTCGCGGTACTGGATAATGATAACTTGTTAGGTTCGTTTTTATCGTTTTACCGTAGTATTACCTCCATTTTTCATTTTTACGTATCTGTTGCGAAGAGTACAACAAGTGTATTAAAAATTTTCAGAGCATCGTAAAATTTAATTTATAGTTTCAGACAAATTCAAGTTTATATCGATCGGTGCATCTGCAGTTGTAGTTTCAATACGTTCGGTGTTTAATGTTTGTGGAATTAAATTCATCTGAATGATATCGTTCATTTATGTGGCTAGATGAGCCAATCCTATCGACTGCGCCACTAATTAGCAATCGATGTAACATACTGTTAAAGAAACAAGTTTCCTATTACTACCGTCGCGTCCGTAACAACAGAAACAAACAATATCACACAGCTAACTGGTCAACACTATCTAGATAATATCCGTTATCCTAGATAGTGCGTGCGTTCGGACGCATCAAAAACGCATTAGGGAAGTCTCCGGTGCGTTAACCGAGATAGTCGGTGAAATTAATCTGACCACTACACGAGCTCTATCAGGATAATGACTCCTCCGTTCGGACGATTTCAATTTCCTCCCCTTATCAACAGCGACACATTTCTTGCGGATAACCGTGCGATCGTCGATTTTTATCTTTATTACTTCAATTAATCTCCCGCGATCGTATTTCTGTACTTTAGCCGTGTCCGTAGCCCGCAATAAATACGATTGATGTCGTTTTGTGAAATGTCAACCCGTTTGCTCCCGTTTGTTATGGGAACCGAAACAAATGCTGTATAAACGTCATCGACAATGAAATTAAAGGAAAAGGTTATGTGTATCTAGGACGAATATAGACTGGACTGGGGGTTATATAGAATTTGCCGAATGATGTGTGTGTACTATTTTAATTTGAGTGTACGAGGGTTGTTATTTTAATTTCCACCTTTCGCAGGTATTGTTTGGTTAGTTTAAATAAATATGAGAGGAGATATGAAGACCGATGGATGTTATTTCTCTTAGGTTTTTCGGAATAAACATATTTATACGGGTATTATACGAGAATTATACGAGAATTATACGGTTCCTTTTATATATGTAGATAGATTTAGCGGTGGAGACCCTCGGTGGGTATAATCGGAATCATCTCGAGGGAATGTGGAATTAAATTTCTAAATCGTGGTATTATTAAAATATCGTTTGCTTTTGAGGTTCTTACTGTGTTGTGTGCCATATTTCAGTAAGCAGAAAATGTGTTACACTTTTCCATTGTTTCTCTTCGGGCAATGCGGTGTACATATTTTATTTCTCTTTCTCTTTTTCGCGATAATATCTTTTATTTATACGACTAGAATAACAAAAGGTAGATAATGTTATATTTTATGAAATACAATGAGCAGCTTACTTTATTTTTTTTCTATCCTTCGTTTAAATTTTGCAACTCAAAATCTCCGAAAGTAAAAACATAATTAGTAATACCGATAATAACAAATTCATTAGGCGGCTATGCTAAACGTTTCCGAAGTTATCAATTTTTTATATATACGGGGTGGTCCACAAATATGTCAAACTTTCTAATCCGGACTTGGGCGCCATTTTGATCAATGCAACTTCATATTTGGATGTAGGGCATTTTGTTCGTATCCTACTTTTTAGTTCTTCTCACAGCAACTCGATTGGGTTGATACCTGGCGATTGGGGTGGCCAAGTTCTTTCTTGCAAAAATTTACATAATTTTTAAGTATGTTTGGGGTCAGAAAGGGTCACAATAGCAATGATTAGGAGACCCGGTCGTTCAGCTCGACACGGCAGGCACTTGCATTAGGTATAGGGGGCGAGTCAGTCCGAAAAATTATGAAACTGAACACGATGGGTACTGATGGGTACCTGATACTCTAATTGTCTTGAGCGATGAAGCTCATTCTTACTTAAATGGGACAGTCAACCAACAGAATTGCAGATATCAATCATCAAAGGTCCTAGATACTCTTGCTAGTGCTGAACTATTTTCCTAAGCCCTCTCATCTACAGATGTTACAGCCCATATCGGCTGCTGATGTGGTGTGTTTAAACGTAGTGGATCAGCTTATTGCGAGGAGGTTGGTGGTTGGTTCGGATCCCGACGAAGAAGTACGTGCTGGGCTCTTGTTACCATGGTACGAGGAGGAAACCTAACCAGGGGGCATTAACGATTATCCTCAAGATTTTATTTTGTTGGGCCTCCAAACGTTTGAGGCTCAGGACAGGACAGGAAAGATGATGTATATCAAAAGTTTAAGTCTCAGAGAAAGCAAGCTTTTCATCCAGATAATGGGGTAGACTATAGAACTAGCGGCACTAAAACGTTAGGTGTTGGCGGAGGATCAGTCTGCTGTCCAGAATCCTCCCAAGATAGGTGACCCAAGAACACCAACTCAGGCGATAGTCGGCAATAAAAAGGTGGTCATTGCAGATGCTAGGCAAGACAGTTTCATGAGAGACCGCTCCATTCGCCTCGTGTGACTGTATGATGTGGGGTTATTGGTCCCTTATTTTTTGAAGAGGATGGAGTGACAGAGAATTGGTACGTGCATATGATCAATATATTTTTCCTTCCACAACTGCAAAAGCTCAATTTGCAATAGGACGTATGATTCAAGCAGCAATTACGATGACCTTGCTGCAAAGCTTGTTTCCGGGTCATGTGATTTCAAGATTTGGAGATGTGCCATGGTCTCCTCGCTGCAGCGACATCAACGTGTGCGATTTTTTCTTTGCGGGGACATTTGAAAGAGAAACCTCATAATTTGGATGATCTGAAGGAGGTAATTTGTGAAGAGGTGGCATTAATTACCGAGGAGACACTACAGCGAGTATGGTAGAGCTTCCTAAACAGAATTGAAAATTGCATCAAAGAAGACGGCCGTCACCTTCCTGACCTGATTTTTGATGCTTAAGCTAACATAACATATAACCAAAAAAGCTACCATGAAAGTTACTCGAATGTCAATCAGGATCCAAGGCTCGCGACGGCCGTGCAACTGAGGTTTTGAACACCATTGATGTCATTATTATAGCTATGGATGGGGGGGGGAGGTTGGAGAGGAGGAGGGAGATTAACTGACAGACACTGGTGGGCAAAATTTTTTCTTTTCGAGCCCTGATATTATTTTTGCTGATTCTTATGTAAAAGGACCTCCTAAATCCGAATATTACCTTCGTTTTCCCCGATCACCCACCGTTTTAGGGGTAGGCCCCCATCCACCTATTTTTATCACTTTTGGGTGTTTCGTGGGATGAAAAGGATTATATCAGCCTTTACAATTCTTTTAAACAATAAAAATATATAGCTACAGTTACATCCCATGTCCTTGTACGCTGACAGCAATTCCTCCACAGCAAGATGGAGCCTGGAGAGATGTGTGCTTGCACCTTTCCTTTCATTCTCATCAATATAATAATCCAACATTTTAGCCAGGAGCTCCTCCAAATTGTCAGACTCAATAAATAGTGGAGAGATGTCATCCTCACCACTACTGCTGTTCTATGGCTAAGATTTCTACTCTGGGACATATTTTAGTTTTCTTTTGTGGTAATCGCTTTGGTATTTGTTTGGAAATGAAAAAAAACTGATGTTACTAGGTTGACAATTGCTTGAACGCCTTGGTAATGAGTTTTAAGCTACATATGTACTTCGCTTTGCTCTTGAGCCTGTGTTATTTCTTTTCTGCCAGCAACCTCTAAGAAAATTTTGGCGCCCAATGCGGGGATGTGGGGTGAGGGGGCCAAATCAATAAATTCCAATTTGCTATCTGTTGTTGCGAAGTTAATAATAAGCTTTCATACCAACATAATTTTATTAATTTCTCGTTATGTACCGGGACGCCAACATACAAAACGCAAAATTATTCCAGTTATTCTTCGTTTTCGCATCGAGGAATGACGTCACACCTGATACAACAACTTTATATAATCCAATTACGCGAACAATTTAAAATCAATTTACTAAAAAGGGAAACCGTTTCCCGCGAAAACCCCAATCAAAATAATAATAATAATAACGTTATAATTGGCCTTTTCGTTCGTCGGTCTCGTCCGCGTCCTCGAAAACTTTCCCGGTTCGTTTTATACGTCGCGCCCGGCTAATTACTTAATATCCGCGCGAATTTACGGTCAATCCATACCGAATTCAAAAGCAATAATGTAAATTAGAATCCCCGATACCTACGTCTCGTTCCCGTTTCGTCCGTTACTACAAGCCAGACCGAAGAGGCCGACTCATTCCGAGACAATTAATTCAATATTAATGCTGATTTCGGTCCTAAGATAGTAACCTGGGGTACTCCTCTCGTACGATTTATTTCGAACGGAGGCCACGTCTAAATTTATACCGTGTAGAATAATGATTCTCGCTAAGATCGGTCGGGTGGGAAGTGGGAGGTGGATACAAGCGAAAGCCTAAATTCGAAGTTGGATTAATTCTATGAGACGATAGCGATTAGAATACGTTCAGGTAAATCTGAAGGTGCTGCTATTATAGATTTATCTCTCTGTTATCTTAAAGAAATTTTTGAGGTCATTTCCTCCACATCCTTTTTTTTCAACGACTTGCATGTAGTCAGATAACTTTGAGTACACTGAAGTAAGTGTGTTAGGGTTTTGCTCTTGATTTGATGGAAATACAAATGTTAGCAAAAAATTATTTAGACAGAAAAGGACGGGTAGTACAAAAATTTTCAAATAATCTTCCTGGTAAAGATTGGGCTGGGTTGGAGCAAGTGTGCCCAGACTATCCATAGAGTATTTTTTTTAACTTAGAGAGTACATTGGAGGGAATTCCTCCCTCTAATATTTTCAATTATGACGAAAGAAACGTTGGCAACGATCCTGGAGCAAAGCGATTAATTTATAGTAGAGGGGTCAAATATCCAGGAAATATTGCAAATCATTCAAAGTCGAGTACCACAATTCTGGTATGCTTCTTCCACCATACGTCATATATAAAAGTGAACATTTGTATGACACCTGGAATTCATGGTAAACCCTATTGTCAAAAATAATGCTGTTCGTTAGGGTGTCGATTTAATCGTACTTCTCATGGTTGGATGGATAGCCTTACGTTTGAAGACTGGTTTCAGACTTTGTTTTTGTCTCATGCTAGGAAAACTAGAAGACTAGAACGACGATGTTTTAAGAACGTCTGAAGAAAATGACACAGCCTTTAGATGTCTCTTTCTTTAAGCCCTTTAAAGTAGCTTGGCGTACAGTGTGTTTCAAGTTGAAACACATCAACTTCTGGAAGACCCAAAGATCAATTCCCGTCAATGCTAAAACTTGCTTTGGAAAAAATGAATAATGTCACTGCCCAAAGTGAGAACAAATCAGGCGATAAAGAAGAGTCTGGTGTCAAGCGAAAATTAATAAATTGACTTTTTGTTAGTTGGCATTTATCGAGGAAATCGAAACAATGTATTAGACAAACTACCAGAAATAGAACATGATCAGACCCAAGAAATTAACGACACATTATCCAACAACAAATCCTACATGCTACCAATCCAGATAGTAGCAGCTTCGAAGAGAGTTGATGAAGTCATGGAAGAAATAGTTGAGGAAGTGGACTACCGTTATCCAGAACGAGAACTACTTCTTCCAGAAACATTTGTTCTCATATCATTGAGGTGACCAAGCCAAAAAATTGAAAAAATTGTACTCGAAGATGCTCGACTGAAGAAGAAACAACTCGCAGAAATGGTTGGAGTATCCGATACAACAATTTTTAAAATCCTACACGATCATCTCGGCATGTCTAAGGTCAGCGCAAGATGGGTGTCGAGAATGCTCACGCCGCCGCAAAAACAACAGCGCGTAGAGCGTTCGCGTGCATTTTTGGACCTCTGTAATGAAGACAAGGATAGTGTATTGAGTCGAATTGTTACTGGAGACGAAACTTGGGTTCATCATTATGAACCTGAGTCCAAACAAGACTCCATGCAGTGGCATAAAAAGCGCACAGCACCTCCCAAGAAATTTAAAGTGTCACAATCAGCTGGGAAACTCATGGCAACGGTATTTTGGGACTCGGAAGGAATATTGTTGATTGATTATAAAGATAAAGGTGTTTCTATAACCGGAGAATATTACGCTTGAATATTAGAGCGACTAAAAGAAGCCATTAAAGAGAAAAGACGGGGAAAATTGACGAAAGGTGTGCTGCTTTTGCACGACAACGCGCCCGTTCACAAGAGCCGCGTTGCGTTAGCTGCCCTGCATAAGGTGGGCTTCGAAATTGTGAATCACCCACCCTACAGCCCAGACCTGGCCCCGAGTGATTATTACCTGTTTCCGAAAATGAAAAAAGAGCTGCGGGCTAAAAAATTTACTGCCGATGATGAAGTCAAGGAGGCAGTTTCGGCGTATTTTGCAGATAAAGAGAAATTATTTTTTTATGAGGGTATAAATAAATTAATTGAAAGATGTGAAAAATGTATCCGTCTTGCAGGTGAATATATTGAAAAAGAAAAATAATTTGGTTTTTTTATTTCCACCCCCGTGCACCGTACCGATGCAAAAAAAAAACAAATTTCAAACTGGTTGTGAAACACAGTTTTCATTGCAAATATTATTGCTGTTATGCCAACATCGACCCAAGAAGACAACCAAACTTTTACATTTGAGCGTAAAGTTGATGTGGTTGAATTATTTTGTAATAAAAAAAATAATAAAATTATTTGTGATGAATGAGTAAGGTAGTCTCTACAAAGTTATTGAAGTCACCCATTGACAAAATCGGCAGAACTGATTTGAAAATGGGGTTAAGTCATTTTCAATGCCCCGTCAATAATCACACCCAAAAACTTAACAGAGGGATTGACGGTGTCAGTATTATGTGGTCTCAATGCAAACAGCTGAGACTGGGTTCTGGAGACATTCATACTTAGTTTAATTGGTTAACAGCCAATTTTGAACATTGGTGCGTGTTTCAGCCGCTGATCGTTGCAATTCATCAAAACAAACATTGGCATCAATCGTGGTAGTATCATCAGCAAACAAAATGAATTAAGAATTGAGGTTGCTGAGCGACGGATCATTAAAACCCAGATATGCCTACTGTCCTTTTAAAAGGACGGTTTGTAAGTTCCTGTTTTATCTGCTCACAGCGCCATTTTAACTATTGAAACCTAGAGGTCAGCATATATTTATGTCTCAGCAACGTGAAACCTTCGTTAGGCGGCAATAGTGGTAGTGTTTATGCACAATTAACATTTTGCGACACCTTAGAAAAATGTGAACATAGAGACAATGGCACAACCTATTGATTTAAGGCTTACAGGGTAAGTAATTTAAGAAAATTGTCAAAAATTTTGCTAGAAATCGTTTCGTAAAAGGTTTAGTAATAGGACTCTATCTTCATAATAAAAATAAATTGGCTGTTGTCTGCACAAAAACCTGTCAAATCTTGGTGTCCTTTTAAGAGGTCAGTAGGCATATCTACAACTTTTTCATTATTTAGAAGACAACGATGATGTTTTCAATAATGTTAGCGCAAATGGTGAAATCAATATAGCATTAATGCCGCCCACCAATGCAACTGGTGACCTGACTATAAACAATTTGCCCGCCTCGCAACTCATGGCAGAAGCTGACATTCTTAATCCAAATGATAATTTGCAAGAGGATTTAGATTATCTTAATATTGTGGATCACAGTCTGGACGAAAACAATGAGAACGGCCATGGTGTTGCAAGTGAGTGGGATACAGAAGACCACATTCCTCTTCATTATTATCAGGCATCCAAAAAAACGTTTAACTGGAAAAACAAAGATCTCGATGTACAAAATATAGACTGGCCTTTGAAGTATGATTGTAAACCCTTATTAACACCATATTTGATTTATTTTTTGACACCGAGATTATCAAAATGTTTGTACGTTTTAGCAACGAATATGCTCGGGGAAATATTACCACAGATGAAATGTATGCTGGGAACAAAGAAAAGACAGCCACAACGATCTAGTGTCGGAGGGATTATCTAGAGATAGGTTTGAATATATAATGCAAAATTTGCACTGTGTAAACAATGATGAATTAGATAATCATGACTGATTCGCTAAAGTACGGCCACTTGTTTCAAAATTTATGAAAAATTTCTGAAGCAATTTATTAAAGGTAAGCCTATTCGTTACGGTTTTAAAATCTGGATGGGAGCTAGAAGTAAAGGATGCTGTATGTGGATGGAACCTTATCAAGGAAAGAACTCAGTTATTGAACCTAAGTATAAGTTGTTTGGTTTAGGTCCTTCTATTATCTTACAATACTGCGACGTTTTACAAAGTATTGGAGACTTTCCCTATCAATTATTCTTCGATAACTTTTTCACTACGGTACCTCTGCTGCACGAGTTGAAGAGGAGAGGAATAAAAGAAACTGGCACTATCCGGGAAAACAGAATATCTAAATGCCCGGTTATTTCAAAGTCAGACGCTAAGAAGAAGCCAAGAGGATTCATTGACTATCGAACAACTGACGAGGCGTCAGTAGTAATTGTGAAGTGGAACGACAATAGTTGTGTCAATGTTGCTTCCAATTGCTACTTGGTTGAACCCGTGCAACAAACCGCCAGGTATTCTCAAAAAGAAAAGAAACGAGTCCAAGTAGAGCAGCCGCCATGTTAGTTTGTATAGAAGTGGTATCCGTGGCAAGAAATGGTATTTTCCAATTCTCGCTTATTGCCTAGACGTTGCAGAACAGAATGCTTGGCAATTACATCGTCATTTCGGAGGGAAATTGGACCATCTCTCTTTTAAAAGATGTCTGGCAGAAGGAATGATAGAAAGTCACCAAGGCAGCTCTAGAAAAAGAGGAAGACCCAATAGTATGGAACATAGAGAATCCAAACTAGACAATAGAGATCACTACATAGTACCCCAAGAGAAGCAGACAAGATGCCGGGTTTATCACAAGAAAGTGCAGAAAAAATGCGCCAAATGTCAAGTGGCGTTACACGTTGATTGCTTTCTAAGCTACCATGGAACATATGATTAATTTTTTTTTATTAAAAAAATGTTTATAATTTTGTTTTAAATATGAAATATCCTGTTATTTTATAACGCTCCGATAGATATGAAACGATCAAATCCAGGGTAACTCCCCGAATACCGCAATTGTATAGCTTTCGCAACAAGATTGAATGAGTGACTTCTTGGAAAGCGCGCGACAAATTAAAGAAAATCGCCGTTTTGTAGTACTTTCGTTAATGCATTATGTAGTGCTACCTCGCACGAACCGTCAGGCAAAAAACCGTATTGTGTTTTACTGAAAATGTCATGGTTAAAAAAAAAAAACTAACAAGTCTGCTATACAGTATTTTTTGAAATATTTTCGAAAAGAGTAATACAGATACGGGATGATAATTCTTAATTTCTGATTTTGAACCTTTTTTGTGTATTGGTACTACTTTTGCTTCTTTTAGCTTTTGCGGAAAGATACCCTCTGTGAACATCAAATTAACTAGAGATGTTAAAGCTGGAGTCACAAATTTAGCAGAAATTTTAACGATAAATGCCGGTATTTGATCAAGACCTGCAGAAAATTTGGGTGACATTTCACATATCACGTTAAAAATCTTCTTTTCTGTGGTAGGACGCTCACAATCTCCAACAATGGGGTTTGGTGAACCGGACCCGAAAAATTCGCCTAACATTGAAGCCAAGATAAATGGATCGCTTGTTTCCACACCATCACGCTTTAGGTTAACTTCACTAGTGACTCCACTTTGTGATCCAATCTCACGCTTTATAATACCCCATGTAGCTTTGGATTTATTAGCGGCAGAATTTATTTTATTACTACGCTACTCTACGCCAGTGGTAGTAGTTCCGTACATATTCTGCTTCCTGACGAATTGTGTCCGTATACCAGGGATTTGTTCTTTGACAGCTCTGGACCCTTCTAAGCGGAAAGCTATGTCAAATTAGTAGTAAAATAAATTATGGAACGTGCCATATTTGAGAATAATGCCGCCTTCACAATTTTTAACATCAATCCATGACTCATTTTCAAGCAACGCCAAGAAAGATCCAATACTATCTGTGTTATACATTCTACGATATAGTGCACCAGCCCTACGTTTATATTCTAAATTCAATTTCGCGTATATGCAGAGATGATCAGATAACCCAGGATCATCCTTCCAGCAACTTCCATTATTAGATTCAATATTTCCAAAAATATTATCAATGCATTTATCGTATCTCGTAGAAAAGTCTACGTATTTTACTAAGTCATAGCAACTAAACATATTTAGAAGGTCATCTGCAGCACCACTGGTGCCATCATTAAATTCAACATTAAAATCTCCACAAACCAAAACATTACCAAAATTATTTACAGCAATATCTAAAATTTCATACAGTTTTAACAAAAACACATTAAACTTACCTGATGGAGATCTATATATACAAATGACTAGACGACGCGTATCATTACACTCACGAAGCTACCACAGCAATATTCAAAATCTTTTTCTGTTGGTTCAACATTCAGAGATTCAGGCCTCATGGGAAAGCAGCAACTAGCATAGATAGCGCAACCTCCACCACGATTTTGGCTTCTACTATAACTGACTACTAATTTAAAGTCACAAATAGTGGCCGTTTCAATTGCACCTTCTGGAAACCAATGTTCAGTAAAACACACAAATTGTAATTGTTTTCCGTGTAGGTAGATCTCCATCATCTGCGTCTTATTACGCAAGCTTCGGACATTATAGCATATGAATTGTATTTGGTTAGACTTGTCAAACATACATTCAGTAGTTATCGCATTGCCTACGAGTTCTACGTCTGGATTAGTGCACCGATCAAATGGTATGACTTTATTATTTGTAGCAACGGCGTTGGTTTCTAAAAATTTAACGATTCATGAACTATTACAGAATTCACATCGCTTATTTTAACATAAATCAAGTTACTGTAGTTAATACTAGACAACTCGCATGCACTGCATAAAACCTTACAGCAATATTCAGCAATATATACTGACTTCCAGAAAAATTGCAACACCTAGAAGCTGTTTAACGATTTTATTAAAATTTTCAGAAAACGTCTATTTCTATGAAACAAAGTTATGATTAAGTTTTAAAAACAAAAGAATAAAAGCTTTAAAAGTTTTTTCAATAATGAGTTGCTCCGCCACGATTTGTAATGCACTCATCTAGACGCCTTGGCATGCTATTAATCAAGTGATCTATAGCTGCTTGTGGTATATCGTCCCAAGCTTCTTGAATCCGTTGTTGAAGATCGTGTAAATTATCTGGAGGGTGCGGTAAATTACCTATTCGCCTACCAATCATATCCCATACATGTTCAATGGGCGACAAATCAGGCGACCGAGCAGGCCATGGGAGGACGACAATGTTAGATTCTTCCAAAAACCGTGCTGTAGCCCTTGCCATATGAGGGCGCGCATTATCCTGCTGGAAAATGGGATTTTGCAGCCCCTGAAGATATGGAAGGCCAACTGGTTGTAGCACATTAGCAATGTAACCAGGTGCGTTAAGGTTGCCGTCAATAAAGACCAAGGGTGATATGCTACCATAACATATTGCACCCCATATCATAACTCCTTGAGTGAGGGCTGTGTTGCGTTCCACAAAAAATGTTGGATTTTTACGTTCTCCACGCATCCGTCTGACTCTCCTACGACCATCGTGGGCCCACAAGCAAAATCGGGACTCGTCACTAAACACAATTTGATGCCATTCCTGCGCCCAATTAACCCTTAAGTTGCTCCACTCTAGTCTGCGTAGACGGTGAAGTGGTGTAAGAGGAAGACATAAAAATGGACGATATGAACGCAATCCATAAGATCTTATCCGGCGATAAACAGTTGACATTGACATTCTGAGTCCTGTACCTCTCATCCAATCATTTGCAATTGATCGAGTTGTTGAAAATCTATCTCTTGTGGCCAAAAGTCTTAAGCGACGTTCTTCGCGATCTGTAGTCCTTCGAGGACGTCCAGATTCACGGCGACGATGTTGAACCCCTTCCTCGGACCATTTGGACCAACACCTCAATACCGTTGAAACATTTCGGTTTACACGACGAGCAATTTCTCTTAGCGAAAGTCCGGCCTCTCTCATACCAATAATACGGCCACGTTCAAAATCACTTAATTGGACAAAATGTTGATGTTGACGTACTCTCGGCATTGTTATCAAGTGCAGAATGAAATTGTGACGTAACAACAACAATTTGCAAACTTGACAGTTACTAAATGGTCTAATACTTCAAATTTATAGTTACTATGTGCTATGGAAACAACATGCAAAAAAAAAACAAAACTACTGGCTAGATTTTATTCAAATTTTAATCATCAATTTGTTTAATGAAAATAAACGTTTCCTGAAAATTTCAATAAAATCATTCGACAACTTCTAGGTGCAATTTTTCTGGAAGTCAGTATATTTAAGCAGCTTTTTCTTGCCTCTCATGTTAATATGAAAGCCGTCTCTACTTTTAGCGGCGATAGTCAAAAACTCATTTATGTTAAGGTAACTAATATTAGGTGCATCAAACAGTCCAACAGCATTATGCAACCTAGAGTTAAAGTCGTATACAAATCTATTCAATATACATATATCCTTCCAATAAGGAACCCCCAAGAATAATGCATTAGTGTGTTCCAATCGTTTCATAATACTCAGCACAAAATCAACATCAAGACGTCGTTCGAGCCCGCATGAATGATTACACAGTCTGTCATACCAAAACCAACAGTTAAATTATCTATATCACAAATCACATCACTAAATACTGCATTTGGCTTGCAAATCGTTGGCACCGCATGTGTCTTGTCCAAAAATGATCTCAGGATAGCTGCCGTATTTCTGACGTGACTGTCGCCTAAAATCAATACTTTACTTTTGACCAAGTCGTTACTTTCTTTCTTTTTGTTACAGCTAATTCGTTGGAGTTGTTCATTCGTGCTTTCAGCTTGTTTATCTCTACGTTTTCGCTCCTTGGTTGTATGTTCTATCAATAATAGAAAGATTTCATCTAACCATATTTTATTTGCGCTAGTTAAACTTAAATTACATAGGTACAACGGCGGTATTTTATCAATTTCTAATAACAAAGATATATAAAATGTGGACTGTAATTTTTGTGTATTGTGATCGAGAGTCTCTTTTGCACTGAACTTATTTTTAAAACCAGTACTCCCTTGAACCGAAAAATGTTAACGCAGGAATACTTAGAACTCTACTATAAAGTTATAAAACGGAAGGTCTGCAGATTCTAGAAACATATATTATTGTGAAAAATAAACTGAAAAGGTCTGCTTGCTCATCTGGCGAACGTGACTACATTGATCATAAAAAGGTTCAACTTGGCCATAATGGCAATGATTCGGGGAAATAGTATACCTGCGGTAATTCCGGCAATGCAACTTATCTAAGATATGTTTAGTAACTAATTAACATTGAATCTATTATTATAATTAAATATATGTACATGAAACTTTACAAACTACGTGAGGCGACGCAACACTCCTGTTGTAAGTCGCTTCTCGTTTCGCTCTGTTCCTTTTCAGGAATCACTCCATTTTTACTTGTACGAAATTCTGTTTGAACTCCAGTATGGATCATTATTTTATTTTGTTCTTTTGTGAATTCGCTAATAACTCCATTGAGACTTACAATAATATTTTCTTTATTGTTTAATTGGTGCTGAAGTTGCGTTATTAGATTATCCTTTTGTTGGATACTATCGCGCAGTTCTTGAATCTCGACGCCAACATGTGTCTAAGTTCTTGTAGTGTGTCTATCTCAGAGTTTTCTAGATGTTCACTATCAGAAATTATTGAAATGTAGCTCGTGTTATTTTTATTTGTGCTATCCTCTTTATTTTTAGTTTGTGAGCGAGTTGTTCTACAGGACGGCATAACTTTTGTTGTAATATATGATTTTCGACACAGTTTTATCGAAGAAGCAAGAACCCACTTTAATCTAGTGGGGCCAATAGTGATGTTTACCGAACACAAGGCGGCGGTCCACAGACGGAGAAGGATACCATGGTCAACGCAGTCAAAGGCTTTAATAAGATCATAAAATGTAACTTGAATAAAGATTTTGTTTTCAAAATTAAGATGGGGGTTACAACTTTAAAGGCTTTCGGATAATAACCATTTGCAATGCACTAATTAATTAAATTAGTGAGTGGATAAACTGCAATGTTTTTCAAGGTTTTGAACATTTTTGTATTAATGCCATCACACACATCTTTACTTGAAGAGCTCTTTAAATTATCAAATATAGATGTAACAATGGAATAAGGCACTTCTTGAAAAGCAAAAGATACCTCAATATCATTTCTCAAAAACACTTAGAGGGTCAATATCCATTTGTGGCAGACCTTTACCGATTTTATCAGGAATCGATACAAAAGAACTAAGGAGTGAGCGTTTCAATTGCATTATTGTATGCAGACTAAAAGCGTTCGTCAAGCTCGAGCTTTAGCATGCAGCCAAATTGGATTAATATAGGGAATAAAAACGGTCGTATATTGTACTAAATCCTAGCACAAGTGAAATTTCTATCTCAAAACAAGATTCATTTTTAATCAACTCCATATTTTGTCTTTATTTTTAGGAAATAACAATTCCATATCTAGTTAGCTGTTATACCCATTAATATGGAGCACAATAGTTATATGCAAATATACTGAAAATACATCCTCGGTTATTAGCAACGCATACGATTGTTACTACGCATACTATCTGAACTAAAAGCGTACATGCGGGGGCTGCTAGGAAAATACGGGAAATTATCGAAGTCCCACCATTTTGACAGGATACCCCGCACACTTCGGGTAGTAATTTACATGCTAATTAAACGCTACCTCCTCCTCTGTCCCTTGCGAATGTTAGTGTTGAACCTGCGCTCTATAAATTAACATGTGTATACATATTAACAGACATATGTAGCGACATCGTAGAACGCTTGTTCGTTTCGAAATTTGTATTGATTTCTCTTTAATATTACGCGTCTATTGATATATTTCCTAAAAATCGTATCCCTCCTGAAGACGGGAGTTCCCCTTTAAAACCGTTAATATAAAACGTGCTAGCGTCCGTGCTAACCAAAACCCATTGTCTGCTTCGGTGAGAGTAGATAAGTTAGAGCGTGCCCAACGCGGTCGCAAAGTTTAGGTCATCACATCACAGGCAGACAGAAAGACAGACACAGATATAGAGATAAGTAAGAGAGTACGGTTTACAGTACACAATATAATACTATATATATGTAGAATTATCCGTCTGTATAGTGAGAGAAAGGGATTTCATTTAATTTTAAGATCGTGTTGTTAATTTTAAGTCTTCGTCGTTACTTCTTAATGAATATGTTTCGATTTCAATCTTGAATTTAATAACTTACGAGGGTGGGTCAATATGTCCGTGACATTTTGAATAAAATACAGGTTTTTGGATAAAAAAATCATTTTATTTTTCAACATAGTTTCCTTTCCAACGTTTCTCCACTTCTTTTATCCCTTCTAAAAAATTTGATTTGTCGAGGTCATCAAACTAGGTATTTTTTTGTGAGATGATTTCATTGTTGGTGTCAAGTCTCTTTCCACTAAGCCATTTCTTCAGGTTTAGTCTAAATCCGGAAAATAGGGCTCATGAGTGAGCAATTTATGGATTTTTGCAATGGAAACTGCACATGTGTGGTGGAAAAGAACTTTTTTCTTGACCAAATGGGGTCGTTTTTTTCCCCAAATCTTCATTAAATCGACCCAATAAGTTGGTATAATATTCGCCATTAATTGTTTTACCCTTTTGAAGGTAGCCAATGTGTGCATCCCAAAAAATGGTCGCCATGACTTTATTGGCTGACAAACCCACCTTGGCGTTCTTTGGCGTCGATTCACTCCTAGAAACCCACTGTTTTGATTGTTCTTTCGTCTCTGGTGTGTCGTGGCAAGCAAAATTATCGCAGTTGGGGCTCAGATAATTCAAACGTCATCATTGAGAAGCCGATTCACCCAAAACGAGTTATCGTTTGATGCGGATTTTCTAACGGTGGCATCATTGGGTTCTTTCGAAAATAAGGAAAGAACCACTGTTACGGTTAATGACAGTCATTACGGTGTCATACTCAACGAAAGCTCAACGATATGGACGAGGAAATTAGATATTTTGGAAAGAAAACCGGGATTTCTTCTCCAAAACATCTAATTAATTTACCAATTGGATTTTAGAATTAGTGAATCAAAACAGATAAAGACTGTTAACTGTTAACTGTAGAAAAACGACTATGGTTGCGTTCACTCGAAGAAGGAAGCTTCCATTTTCGGCTCAAAGATACTCGTATTTTCTGAGGTCAAATACCTGGGGGTGATTTTGGACGCCAAATTGACGTACAAACCACACCTGGAACCGGTACCAACACGAGGGTCTTTTAGGCTTTTGGAGGAATGTTTGATAAAACGTGGGGGCTGAAACCTATGAAGGTATACTGGTTGTACACGAAAGTGTGTCTGGTGGCACAAAGCTAATTTGTGCTTTGTGGCACTCAGTAAAGTCCAGAGGATTGCCTGTTTAGGCATCACGTAAGCCATGTCCTTGACGTCGACTGCGGCGATGGAGACCATCCCTGGGCTTCCTCCGCTGCAGCTTGTTATGTGGTTGGAGTAGTGGATACAGAGGTTTCTCCGGGGGATCATACCAACATCTTTATCTACATAGAGCAGGCAGTACCACTCTCTATGAGGACGGACAAGATTTCGCCCGTTTTTAGCTTCAGTGAGGGATACAATGTGAACATCTCCAGTAGAGAGACTTCAAAAACTTTCGTTCACAAATCGAGACGGGAGTTATCTCGCTGGTTTGTGGGCGCCTTTAAAACGCCTAACGGCACGGAAATTGGAATTTGGAGAGCTGGCAAAATCGGGGGTGAAGCTTTTAGCCTAGGGAGCTCTTCGTCCATCTTCCAAGCTGATCGCGATCCAAACCTGCACAGAAGGCATATTAAATTGCCCGCAGGTTAATGGAGCAGTGGAAATCCTTTATGAGAATCAGGCTGCCCTTAGAGCACTACAGGCTGTCAGGTTTGACTCGGAGGTAGTGCTCCTCTTTTTGATTTGGCTTTTTTATTTATTAATTTATCTTCGAGTTCCTCTTTGTATGGAGTGCTGGTAAGTATTTCAGATTTTTCCTGTTTTCGGCCTTTTGATTTGGATGAAGATTTTGCTTGTGGCAAGGGAGATATATCCGTTACTGGAACACGAGATGTAGATGGTGCATTCATGTAAGTCTATTGGGTTTGTTTCGTTGTTCATATCGCTTAATCTTCTGTTCGAATCCAAGATATCGTCAATGGCAATTTCTGATAAAAAAATCTGGATTTATATCTGAATTTCGACCACTACTATTACTCGTAAAAAATAAATTTGCATCACTCCAACCAGATGCATTTGCAAAAGCTACTGTTCCAGGAAAGGAATCTACAAATAGTTGTGGATTCATTCGGATTCTTGGGTAAATTAACATAGGTGGAATAAACATCCCCCCCTCTCCACTAATAGTACCAAGAAATGCGATGCTTTTGCCTCTTTCAGCAGATGTGTTTCCAATTTGTTGACAATTTTTCGTACACAAGAAATCTCGGTTTCATCAACCTTAACTATTCTGTCTGGAGGAAAGTGATGCTCCTCTTGAGCATCTTTAAGAAGAGCCATGTTGATAGCCTCCGGAGTCCTCAGATTTAAACTGTTCTTTTCAATAAAGGTTTTTAGCCAATCCTCTCTGCGTTAAAAGGATGCAGTATTTTATTGGCGATGGCAAATTGGAAGGCCAACCTTCTTATGTCCACTGGAGACATTCCATAAAACATTTTCTGTACAATGTTACAATGTGCTTTCGCAGCTCTTGTGTGGTGCTCTTAATGTGTGGTGGGTGCTTAGTTGCAGTGACTCCGTAAGCTGTATCGCTTGTCTGGCTATCACTACAACTCTCGCGGTGTAGTTTGTGTGTGTAAGTTGTGTTCAATGGCTTTGTGACAGCACCATATCGCCTTTTATGATGCCGCGCTGTTAATCATCACTTAATTCACCCAACAGCGAATGGCAAGTCGATCCGGGATTAAACTCTCCGACAAAATGTCACCGTCCCTCCAGAGAATTGAACGCTGCCACCTATCGTCCTCCCACAACGATAGTCAACCGCCTAACCACTGCGGCCATCGATCCGTTAAAAATAGTATTTAAAAGTTGATGAGTACCTCTGTAATTGTGCGCAGGCGCGCCATCCTACTGAAAATGCAGATTCTGTGTACTTATGAGATCCAGATCGTCTAAGAAATTATTCAAAATCTAAGTCAAAAATTCCCTTCACCAGTTAGAGTGCCCTCATAAAAGAAAGGACCAACACTCCTTGAACCAATTAAGCCGCACCAAACATTAAACATTAAAACTGAAACAGACTTGTGGGCGTCTTGGATGTACTAAAAGAAGATTTTCCTTTGACCAGTAAGTAATGATGATTTTTTTTATTGTACATTCCACAATTTGAGAAATTCGATTCATCAGTCCATAAAATATAACGAAAGTACATTTTGGCGACAAAAGTTGAGATACCAGTGGCAAAAAAACATTCTTCTGTCGGGATTCCCTGGAAAAAAAAAAAACCTGAACTGGTTTGTACTTATAAGGAATGAATTTGTGTTTCTTCAGAATCCTATGCATAGTACCGTGCTCGGCCTCGCTTTTTATAAAAGTCCTTTTTGTCCTTGTTTTGGCAAAAACACTTTCATTGCCTCTAAATTTTCGGTACAGTCTCACGTGGTTGTGTTCGGAGTGGATATAATTCAGCGTAGTGTTCTTTTGCCCTCCTAGAGGATTTTCTGCACATTAAATTAGATTCTAGATTTTGTCAAATTAATAACTAGCACAATGAAACTTATGAGTGAAAAACTAATAAGACTGTACTAATATTTGACGTTTTGGTTTTTGTTTCTGCAAATTGAAGAGGATGACATGGAGGACGAAATTAGATATTTTGGCAATAAAACAGGGATTTCTTCTTTTTTGAAGTATAACAGATAAGGAAAAGGGATAGCCCGAACAAAATATGGAATAATATCGTGGTAGAGAATCTGTGTAAAACGGGGTTGACCTAAAGGAAGAGATTAAAGCTCTGGTAAAGAAGAAACAAGATCGGATTAAACACTTAGCGATCATAACGAAGCAAAAAAGAAATTCACGTTTAAACGTTGTAAAAAAAAAGAAAAAACATAAACATACAATAGATACATTAAATCAAAGCTCGAACGTCTTTTCATTCAACAAACACGGATTCATCTCACGTTCCGGCTACAAAAACAAACAACTTACGGTTACCACCAAAACGGATCGATACGAAGGAACGTGATTCTAACTAGCCGATCTCGGGATTCCCCGCGAAACGAGATCAAGAAATAAAAGGAAAAATATATATTTATAAGCGATATTTATGTTTAATTTCGTAAGATATATATTTTTACGCCTGGTTGAATTAGGCGGCGGCCATATAAGCGTCCTTCTCGATGCCAACGTTTCGATCGGCGTCGATAAACCTTTCAGGAAGAGATATATTCTTCATCTGCGTCCCCCTCGATGTTTTGTTATGTATACGTAGGAAGGGGGTGAAAGACACAACGTCGTAGAACGCGATACGAATTTAGAAACCTTTCTTGATCTGGCCTGAACAGCTTGCGCGGTAAACATTTTTAGTGAGTGGATGTAGGTACACGGAAAAAAAAAACGTGAGTTGAATTGAAGCGTATACGAGGGTAGTTCCGAAATTAAAATAATTTCTCCGCGTAATCGAACACAACGGCATTAAAAGAAAAAAAAAACCGAACCGAAACAACCTAATTCCCCGATATATTTCTCTCCACACACAAAACAACAGCTTTAAGCCGGATTATATCGCTTTCTTCGTACTTTCCGTTGCGATCTGAGATGAGATAAGCGTTTTCCATTTCTATTTTTCTCTCGCCTGTGTTCTTTTTTTCTACGATGTTTCTCTTTTTCGTTCGTCGCCTCGAATCACGCTATTCGAGGTTCCCTCGTATTTGATCGCGCGGTTTTCTTTATGGCACTACAGCCAAAAGCATTGTTGTCCTATCGCGTTTACGTTTTACGTTTAACGTAGATCTACAGGTAGGCAATCAGTTAAAATGCGAGCGTAGATAATGTAATTAAATTTGAAACGGAGTGGGCTCTGTGTCGTCCGCTACAAGTGCCCATACTCATAATATGTATAGGGTCAAGTGGTAAGAGCGCAAGAGTGAATAATACGGATATTGATATAGATTTTGCACTCGTATACATGTATTATTCAAAAGCTTTTAACACGACGGGTAGGCCATCTACCGTTTGGAATTTGAAATGAAACTCGGCTGGCTCTACAGTACGCTATCCGATCAAACCCAATTATCAAATACTTTTTCGATCGTTTAGGCTTGAATGTCATGAATGGCAACTTGGATTTTATGTTTCAAAGGCTTCAATCGTCTCTGGATGGTTAACTCAGATTTTCGGCTGATTATTCGATGCCCAAAAGTTCAATTGTTAAGTTAGTTGTGTGGCATCCCCTTTATCCTAGAGGACGCTCTCCTGGGGTAGGACCTGGGGTTCTCTACGCTTATTGCTTGAAAACCTCGCTAGGCCATCGTAGTGGGACAAAACATGAACTGGGGTTTCTTCTTCCTCTTGACAGAATCTGCAGAGGGCATCATCTCTCAGGTCATATGCCTATTCAGTCTGCAATGACCGGCCAACTATCACTTTGACAGTCTTCCTGTCTTTACTCTGTAGGTCTTCAGTAAACTCAGGCCTCTGTCCCCTTAGGAACTCCTTTGCTTGTCTTTGTCCTGGTGATCTTTTCCACCATTCCTTGGACCTATTATATGTTCATTTGTAGACGGACGTTTTAAAACCCATTTAATCCCAATATTATTAAACAATTTTTTTTTTTGAAATTTATGAAATTGTTTATTTTTATTTCTTAATGTGACCATTAGTTTCGAGGTAGATATATTACAATAGAAGTCTATTAGTCCGGCATCTAACAGTTCGGAATGCCCGATAGTCCGGCATCGCTCGGGAAAATTGTAAAAATTTTGGTTTTCTCCAAAAGTGTGTCTTTAAAGCAAATAAAAACGCTCGAGAGCTATTCGGAAGTTTTCACAACAAATTCAGGTACAGTACAGCTCCGTTAATCAATCACGAAGCGTCTTCGCCATTTTTTTGTGCGTTGTTGTTTTATGTCCTTTCACATCGCAGTAGACGTAAGTTTTGAAACTGTTTATAAAAAAAAAAGTGATTTTCGTTCTAACTGTACAGTGACCATGTTTTCAAAACCTAAGCCTTCGAGTTCAAAAGGAGAGAAACGAAAACACGTAACACTGACTCTAAAAAACAAAAAGATGAACTAATGAAGTTTGCTTCTCAATCGGTAACAATTGAAAAATTGGCTTCTAGACAAACATTAAAAAAACCAAAACTGGAACAGTTAGATAGTGTATTGTTCAAATGGTTTAGTGCAGTACGTTCTGAAGGAAAGGCGGTAACAGGGCTAATGATTGTTGAAAAGGCAAAGAAATTCGGCCAAGATTTAGGAGTTGCTGAAAGTGAATGTAATTATTCTGATGGTTGGCTCAGAAACTTTAAGTTTCGGCATGGAATTCGAAGACTTGATGTAACTGGAGAAACACTTTCAGCAAACCAAAACTCCAGAAAAATACAAAGACGTGTTAGAGAAAATTGTGGCTGATAATGATTTAACACCTGTACAGATTTAGAATGCTGATGAAACAGGGCTATTTTGGCGATGTTTACCAACATCTACACTAGCTGGGGGAGGAGAAAAAGCAGCCAAGGGTTAAAAAAAACAAAGACAAATTAACCGTTTTGTTATGTGTTAATGCGTCTGAAAACCACCGAGTGACCCCTTTTGTGATAGGTAAATCTGCTTTTAAGAATGTTACACACTTGCCTGTCCAATACGATGCTCAATCAAATGCGTGGATGACTGCCGCCCTCTTTAAAGACTGGTTTTTTCACCACTTTGTGCCTGAGGTCAAGGAATCCTTCAAAAGCCTTGGTCTACCAGAAGATACTAAAGCCATCCTTCTTTCAATTGCAAAGCCCACCCGCCAGTAGATGAGTTAGTTTCTGGAAATATTTTTGCTACTCTGCTCCCACCTAACGTAACATCTTTGATTCAACCCATGGACGAAGGGGTTAATCAAAATTTTAAATGCTTTTATAGAAGGTCTTTTATTCAAGGCCTGTTAAATGCCGACTGTGACGTGACTGATTTTCAAAAAAAGTTTACAGTAAAAGATGCCGTCTATGCTATTGCACTGTCTTGGAACCAGGTAAAAAAATACAACACTCCAAAAATGCTGGAGAAAACTTTGGCTAGCTGCAAATCCTGCATCTGACCTAACTCTACAGACTGATGAGGAAGAAAACCAACAAGACGCTCTGACCAAAGTTTTGGATGTCGTTAGAAGTGCCGACAATCCCTTGAAAAACCTGTCTGAAGATGAGGTAGAGGAGTGGCTTCTAATCGACGAGAATGAGCCTGTTGAACAAGAACTAACCGATGAGGACATTATCAACATTGTGGTAAACCCTCAGCCTACTCAAAATCTTGAAGAAAGTGACTCAGATGCCGAAACGGAAGAAAAGGAAAAAATCTGCTGTTTGCTTTTATTTGTATTACCATGAGACTCAAAGGAATATGCTGTTGGATGTGGTCTTCCATCTACAGTTTCATCAATAACTTCTCCGTCTCCATTATCGCACTTTCCCGTCTTTCGGTTATTATTTTTGGAATCCCAAATCCCAAAACCCAAAACCAGCTTTGAGTCAGCACTTGTGGAACTGATCGCTTTAAGTGCAGCCTGATTGCCAGAGTAAATAGCGACGGTTTTAGTAAGAGCCGAAACACAGCTATAATTTGGCCTGAATCCAGATTGTATAGAAGGCAATATGTTAAAATTTTCCACATGTAGACGCAGCTGTTTAGCAATTAGGCTCTCCAAGACCTCAGACAACACCGGAAGAATGCTAATAGGACGGAGATCGTCACATGTAACAGGGTTAGAATTTCTTGGGATTGGCTGCTTCCACGAATAAAGAAAAACACAACAAATGTACTCCCCTTACCCCTGACATTACCGAATAAATGATTCGCTTTAACATTGGAGGTTATGTTAATAAACAAAGTTGTCGCAGTTGAGGCTTAGAGAATTCAGAAGTCATCATTGACCGCCAAGCCGATGCACCCAAAACAAGTGACTGTTTTGATTTTGGCACGGTGGCATCATTGGATTCCTTCGAGGATGAGCAAGTAGTTACGGTCAATGACAGTCATTACGGTGCCATGGTGCGGATAATAGTTTACTAGACAAAAATGATAAATTTGCAAAAGTCCGACCATTTTTAAATATGTTTTGAACGACAAAAATTTACAATTTGGCATTGTTTCATTCAATTTATCCATCGATGAGCAAATGATACCATATTTTGGCCGACATTCATGTAAGATAAAGGGAAGATAAAAGGAAAATGGTGTCTGTGTTCATCTGATGAGTATTTGTTCTATTCATTGCCTTACAGTGGAGCTTCAATGAAGACTGAATAATCACCAAATATATTTTGAATTTTTTTTTTTCATCTTACAATTTATTTGTTTTCTTAAAAACAAACGATTTTTTGCAACTGGCACAAAAGAGGTTCTTATGATTCAGCATTTGATAATATTTCAAAGATATCTCTTGTTCGTTACAAAGACAACCCAGTCGTTACGATGTGCAGTAATAACTTTAGCGTTCAACCACTCAATACTTCTAAAAGATACAACAGAAAAGAGAAGAAGGATATAACTAGGGGAGAGTGGAGTAAGATGGCGACAGTAAGGTAAAAAAATCATAGAGCATAAGTACAAATCTAATATTAAGTAAGAAACGTAACAGTATTTTCACCAGCGTCTAAGGAACAAAATACAGTATTCGCTTATCTAGTTTCATCATCTTACTCTGAGAGATGAGAAAGTTAACGAGCATAATGGGGTAAGAAGGCGAACCTAACATAAATCACACTTAAAGCCTCTTTTACCGGAATAGTCAATACAGGCTTCATGCCACCAATTGGAACATGTGCCACACTGAACATGTACATCCTGTACATCCTCTGCGAGTTCAAGACTTCCAACATTTGCACATTTTCTTTTCGTTTTTTGGCATCCTTTTTTTCAGTTCGTTGTGTTTTTCTTCTAACTGGTGTTTTATTGTGATGCTGGTTAAAACCGATAAAACCATTTTACGGCTTTTCCGTTTCTCATTTCTTTTGGCTTTGGGTGCTCTGATACTGTACTGAGAAACTGTGTAACTAAAGCTAGCTTTTGGAGAATCCTGATTCATCTAGGTCACTTTATTTAAAGTTGAATCCTATGAAGTTTGATTTGCTTGATGCTCTTTGGTTGGAGTTGAAGGAGGCTCAAAAATTGTATTCGAGTGACATAAATTGGATCATCATCGGACGAGTCATTCTTTGACGCATGTTGAGAAGTTGTAGGATTTTGTTCTTCTGACACCAATTCTCTATTTGTTGTTTCTGCCGGTGCAAAGTCGTCGTCAGTAAATACTGATGCATCATACGGTTCAATGCCGCACTTCTGAACATTTTTAACACCTGTTCCTACAGTTGCCGCTTTGAGATAGGACTGTTGACCAAAAAGGAATCGCAGGCCTGGCTCATGTAGTCGACCGAAGAATGCAACATCCAGAGGTTGTAAATGGTGTGAGGTGTGTTTTCTTATATTTTATTTATTATGTTTATTATTGACAATAAACGTCTTATGTTTACATCCTAGCGTTATTTTATGCGTCCTCGGATTTTTTTTGTGTTGTGGGTGCTTAGTTGCAGTGACTCCATAAGCTGTATTGCTTGCCTGGCTATCAATGCAACTCTCGCGGTGTGGTCTGGTGTGGTGTGTGTAAGTTGTGTTTAATGGCTTTGTGACAGCACCATATCGCCTTTTATGATGCTGCGCTGTTAATCACTTTGCTCCCAACAGCGAATGGCAAGTCCATCCGTGATTATCCTCTCACAACGATAGTGTGCCGCCTAACCACTGCGGCCATCGACCCGGTTAAATGGGTTATTTGCGATTTTTTCACGACCGTGTGGTTAGGGGTGCAGGCCAAAGTTAATTTCCTTTGGGTGCCCACCTCATATAGGGCTCTTACGCAATCTCAAATCAGTTTCGAGTCAGCACTTGCGAAACTGATCGCTGCCTGACCCACAGAGTAAATAGCGACGCTTTTACCTGGTTCAGTCCATCTATTTACTTCTTGTAAAATATTTTGTTCGCGGATGAATCCAATGCGTTGTAATATTTTTGTTTTACACCAAATTTTACCAAATTGAGGTACGCTATTAGACCCAATGGCGAGGAGAGTAGGATCCCCAAAAAATGATTCGTATTGCTTATGAAGGCAACACACCATCTAACCTAACATCGAAGATTTCAACACTTCACCTCACCTTACCCCAAAACAATAAAACGCGCACATGACACGGTTACGCAACGCCATCTAACGGACAAAATCGTATTAGCCTTTCGGAATAATTTTCGCATTTGTCGGACGGTCCCGTGCGTCACGATTCCTCAAGTTAAACGGGGAGAAAACGGCCGCCCAACAGGAGCGACAATGGCAGGAAAAAGACTTTTATTAACGATTGCCAACGAGCGGAATACTGATGTGTCAAGGCGAACTAACAATGCCATTAATAATAAAGGATTCCCCTCTCTCTACCGAAAATTGGAGGTAGGAGATGGGAGGGGAATCACCCCGATGTCAGCCAAGTAAAGGCGGAAAAGCACAACCTTTAAGCTTGTGTCCGCTCGGCAATAATTCTTTGGCGATTAGGCTTTCATAATTGCGTGCGTGATGCCCGTCTCTAGCATCTCTGATACAACGGTTTAAGGTTGATATTTTCCTGAATTCGCTTTTTTTATTCCTGTTGTTTCGTTTTATCACCGTCGCACGGCGTCGGTGTTGAAGGGATTCGTAACCTTTTTGTTTTTCTTTCCAGAACAGGTTCATTGTTTATTTTTTCCTTTTTCGTTAAACTGGGAATTGAGTATTCGGTGTTATTTAGAGATAAATTGTGATTTAATTCAGCCGTTTTATTAAGGATGAGGTTGGGCGTCAAAATTGGAGCAGTTAGCCTAATACATAAAAAAAGAAAAATCCGCCTTCCTACCACGTACGCTCAAAATCCTCTTCATTTTCTCACCACCCCCTTTCCCCATTCAAAATCGTTCACTTTCCACAATTCCCCCGGTAAATCCAGTTTTACCGATAAACGGCGACATCTTTCGGATACAATAAATTTAATCGTTTAAAGGCGAACGAGTACGCCAACCATTAGCGTCGGTTCGGATGGGTCCAACCGTCCTCCCCCCTTGCAATCTTTTTGGAATTACACCTCGCCGCTCTTACCGGATATGATTCAATCCGGTTTCCATTTAATTTAGTTTTTCCAGCGCGACGGGGATGGGAGGAAAACGCGATTCGAACAATCGGCTGAACGCGTTCCATATTTCGCTCCGATGGAAAAATAAGCGGGAAAGAGCAACTTTGATCTACATTGCCGGCGTTGCGGATATCAGCAGGCGGGTAGCGGTGATTGGGGAGGAGAATTTTCGCTTGGAAAAAAGAGCGGAAATGAGAATGCGAGAAGGCACTGAAAAATAGCGGGAAAACGAAAGAATGGTTGGCGTCGAAAATCGTCCATTCCGAATAAATTTTCTTCTTTCGATATCTCGGTTGGATTCATCGTTTTGTAATCAAGTGGTGATCAGTTCAAACTACGTCGCTACGGTTACTACGTAGTAAACGAAGTGTGAATTAGTTTTCTGCCTTTTTGTTTATCAATTTTCGCGTTCACTCTAGAGGAAAATTTTCTTCGATAATCCGCCAGCACAACTTTGAAATGTCGCGGTGTTAAGATTTGTCAAGAAGTGGGCGTGGAATAGTGTGAAGAGTCAAGATTATGGATTTTGTTTCGAAAAATCTGACAAGTGAAGTTTGTGACTAACTACTAGATTAAGGCTTGTTTCACACATATGCGGTTCCATTCGGTTCGGTTCGTTTTCGGTTGCAACGGAAAATGAAAGGATACTAAAATTTATTGGGAGCACCCTCTCATCAAGGAATTTGGAGCATTCTACACCATTTTCCCGAAGCTAAGATAGCAGGAAGGAACAAAGGCATTTGATGAATTGCACGTGAAGTTAAAGGACCGTCTTCAACGCCAAGTTACATTCATATTCGTATAGGTACTTACCGAATTCCATTTTTTTAGTGACGTCAAATTCATCATAGTCTTTGAAAATTTCAACACAACCGTCCAGCCATGCTTTGCGCATCTTAAACTTATCCTTATATTTTTCACAAGTTTTGTCCAACAGCACCGGTTTAGATTGCACTGCAGAAATCAGGCGATCCACATCAACATCTGGCAAATCGTTCATTTTTTCAGAAAAATTGGGACTAAAACTTAAAAAAAATAGAGCTCCGCAACTCTCTATCAGGTTAAAACAGAAACTGAACCGCGTGTGTGTGAACGTGTTGATTTGCTCTCTGTTCCCTGGACACGTGTCCGTACCTTACAGAGACTTGATGAAACCTGTTCGTGTCGAGGGACTGTTCGATGCTTTACTGTTTCTATTAGGTAGGTACCGAATAGAAACCGAAGCATCGTTTCACACTTGTAGGCAGCGACCGAAAAAGAAAAAACGAACCGAACCGAATAGAACCGCATATGTGTGAAGCAGCCTTAACAGAGTTAACCCTAAACGGCTCTAACAAGCAGAGGGTATCTTGATGGATTAATAAGATTGTTTTAAAGTGGGAATATTATCAGAGAAATTAAAAACGTGAAGTATACTTGGTGAAAGCCACTGCATTAAGTGGTAAGGCGAGGCTATCGGCTTTTTAACCTAATCTTTTCCAGAATGCTTCCAAAACATTTTAAAATTGTTTAGATTCTCAGGAAACTTTTTTTTAGTTTTATTGAACGTTATAGTTCATTGCCATTTACATAGATATTATTAAAACTGTCTGTTAGTCATTAAATTGAAGAGAAATCTTGGTATTAGCGACTGTGTTAACTTTTATTCTGATGAAAATATTTAAACCATTTTTGGAACAAAGCTGGAAGATTCTTTAAACTATCGGATAGATTACAATTCAATATTCGAAACTGTCGAAAAAGTGTTGAAAAAGAGTTTTTGATCACTATAATTTCTAGCAGGCGTTGTTTTAAAAAATAAATAGCGAAAGCTCCTCGAGGCTATGACTAAATTAGCTTTTGGAAGACAGAACATGTAAACATTTATTTATATAAAAAAAAAAAAAAACGTAGAAACCATTAAAGCACAAACAACTCACACACTACTAGTAATTATCAAAGGAACTGTTCAAAGTGTTTCCCTTCGGCTGCTAGACAGTGTCCCAAGCGATATTGAAAATTTCTTCAAGTGTTGTAAAGTTCGCACTGTAATGGAATTACAAGCTTCAGTTATTCTTACCCTTAGTTCCTCCAGACTTTCTGGTTGACCTTTTATGAGGTCTTATGTTCCTAAATGCCTCCTCTCCCTCTCCCCCCCCCCATAAGAAAAAAAAACGAGTGATGTTAGATCAAGGCTTCGAGCAAGTCAATGGAATGGTCCATTCAATCCAACTATCAGAAAATGTTTCGTTTAAAAACTCTCTGACGATGGCAGAAGAATGGGCTGGTGCTTCATCCTTCATTCATTCATTCATTCAGTTAGCGTTGGACACCCATTGTCCAGGCACTTGAGCTGGGTGCTCTTTGTAGCATCCCTATTGGAGCCCTCATTTCCAGTTGAGAAGTTTACTGTCCTCTACAAAGTCTCACTTTAGTATCCTCGAAGGCTCCAGTAGATCCTTTCCGAAATGTTTCTGCCTGAGTATCTTCAATTCCTCACATGTGCAGATTACATGTAAACTTGTTTCCTCCTGTAACTCGTATCTCCTGCACCACGGTTCGCTCACCCGACCCGTGTTGCAAAGATGCTTCCTTAAGGGACAGTGTCCAGTTATCAACCCAATAATCGTCTTAACTTGTTTTTTACTGCGTCTAATTAGGCTTTCAGAGAACTTAACGTCCCTGTCCCCTATTAGCGTTATAGTATGGAGTTGACCCTCAGTCGATCTCCATTTCCTTACTCTTTCCTTATCTGACCAAGACCAAATCGCCCTTCTAGTAGAATCCATTGTGATTCCACATACGGGTTCTGGTCCTATAAAGTGTTTCCTAGAACCCTCCTTGGCTAGTTCATCGGCTATTATATTGCCTCTAATATCCTCATGTCCAGGCACCCAGATCAAAGATACCTTGTTGTCGTGTGCCAATCTATTGAGGTGCTGTTTACAGTCTTTAACCAGTTTTGATCTGGTAAGAGGATTCATAACTGCCTTGACAGCGGTCTGACTATCAGTCATTATGTTTATTTTCCTCTTCGTGCAGCCTCCCTTTGCAGTCAGTTCTGCGCAGGCTGCAATAGCGAATACTTCTGCCTGGAAGACCGTTGCATGCTCTCCCAGGCTTAAGAATATCCTATGTCTTGGGCTCAGACCATAAATACCGGCACCTGTGCCCTTACTGGATTTGGATCCGTCCGTGAACCAGTTATCAGAGTCAACGAAGTCACCCGTGGCTGGTCTCTGTTCGGTATTAAGATTTTCACCTTTTCAGTGAAAATAATTTCGGGTGCCGTACTGTCCGTTGACATTTGCAGCAAAGGCTCGTCCAGTACCGTACCCGTAGTGCCAGTGTGCCCGATCATGATATCACGATATTGCTTATGTATTTCTTGTGTTCTGTAGAGATTTTCTCTTGCCCAAACCTGTCTGTTTTGTTTGTTAACTTTGCCATTTAATGTTGAGGAACTCTCATTAGAAAATAGGATGCTATTTAAAATATTTCGATTTCCATTAATTTTTTTCAATCCAGAAATATCAGAATTCCATTCTTGGAAGGTAAACACGGGGCAATAGTTTCTGCACTTTTTTAAAATTTTGTATAACTTGAACTTTTCCATTTTCAAAACTTTAAAGCAGCTGCTTCTTGAAGCGTGAAATTCTTCTGCCAGAGACGTAAGTGTGATGATGTCTTCTGCTGCCCTTTGAAATAAAATATTGAGCGCGAGGTATTTCTCTATCTAGACGTGTCCGGATACCTTTGCAGGTCACTGTACAATTGACTGTACAACAACAATCAATCGACCATCAATAGATTTAGAATATTTAGGCTGGCAATAGAATCTCAGCCGACACCACTTGAAGGATTACAGAACTCCTCAAATGATAAATCTGCAAATAAACTTAAATTTCATTCTATTTCAATTGTTTAATACCGCGGCTGAAAAGAATACATGAGCTGGTAATCTGATCTCGACCAACGCTTACAAGGGAATGGTATCGTCTCGTCAACGCTGTACATATCAAAGTTTTTAACAATTCATATTGCTATCGCGTACTATACAGAAGCGAAACAACAACCGAGCGACAATCAAGACAAAAAAAATTAATTTCTTCCTCGAAGAAAAAGGAAAAACGGCCTCCATCTCTTAATATATGACACATAAAAACGAAAGTAATTGGTCGTAAAAAATGTTAAACGGCACATGGGCACGACCGTAACTCTCCTTCGTGTAATGAAATCCTAACTATGGCACACGTACGCATAGGGCCACCAACATCACTGATAACCCTCACAATTTCTCCCTTTCGGTTTATTTTTCGGACATTTTACAACCGCCCCAGTGGAGTGTTCGGAAGGTCTTCCGGCTCATATTAGTACTGAGTTTAAACAATCCCATCTAGACTTTTAAATTAATAAAATTAATTTTATTAGTTTGAACTCGTTGATGGATCAATACGAAACTAAAAAAAAAAAAAAAAAAATAGGGAGAAAAGACGTGGGCGAAGGATTCGAATACGAACTTTCATTTCAATACAAATGAACCGAACTTCTGGTCCACGGGGCACCACCACCAATAACAAACGAAACTCGGGCACACAGAACAGCAAAATTAACGAACTTTAAAATTACTTTTCAAAATTCCCGAACCTTTCACAGTTCGAACGTACACAGCCGAAGAAGAAACAGTTCGGGACGAAAGTTAAGTGTATTAGTTCTGCTAATCTCGTAAAGTAGGGTATAAGGGATAAAAAAAGAAAACCCAAACTTTCTTGTTTTTTTTTTCCCCCTTCTTCCAGTATTAGTTTCGGAGAACTTCGCGCGCATATCTTGATGTATTACGATTCCTGAATTAACAACAAAATCAGAACATATTTTAAATCATTATTAAATCTACCAATCATCAATCTTATCTGAGCGGTTTGTTCAACGTTATCATCTCCTATTCAACTCTGATATCTCCACTTCCATTCGTGTTTATTCGAGGGTGGTATTTCATTTCACGCGAAACAATTGCCTCCGACAATCATTAAAATTGTAACTTCTCGTTCTTGTTTTTTTTTGCGTTCGAGTGTATTCAGAACAAGAAAAAAGGCGCACGAAACAGAAGAATAAAAAAAAATGAAGGGATGGGACGAATCAGAAAAAACGCCGCCTCGGACGAAGACGAACAATGTCGGAGTCTGATACTATCATCGTCTTAGACGCGGCGCATAATGATCGAAGCCGGCGGTAACGGACGTTGGAAACAATTGAAGCGGTAATTAAACTGGGGGTTTCCGCGGCGCGCTCGATAAAACTGATGGTTGCAGTTTACCGTTCTAATGGCCGGGAACAAGATTCGGTGAAAATTGATTCCCGTAGATGTATTGGGTTACCTTTCGCTTCCGAAGTTAATGTTGGGGTTAAATTTATATTAATGAATTAATTATAAGTATTAAAATGTGAAAATTGTCTTCATTTCATCTTACGATACAATAAAATAGTTCTAGCGTTGGTCGAAATCCTGTTGCCGGTCTGAAATGTCTTAACGTTGGTCGATGCATTGTTGCGTCATACTAACTAATAACTACATATAAATAATAAACCAGTATGAATAATTATGCCCAGTATGAATAATGACCAGTATAAATAATAACACAAATGACAAATGTCACTAGATTTTGACACATGATGAAAATAGTATAGTTTTTAGTCTTACAATTGTCGAAAATCAGGATCCACTATCACTTTTCGCTCTCTTGTAGTTAAGCCACCCCGGAAAATTTGCCCAACCCTGCTGATATGTAATCCTTATGTACAGGGTGGCTTATTGGTTGGTCATTTGCCTATTTTCTAGTTTAAAAAAAATCATATCATCGCATTTACATTTTTTGAGAAAATCCAATATTTTGGTTATAATATCGAATAACGCCCTCTATCGGCGGCCGTGTAGGTCACAACTGTCATGATTACGAGAAACCTAAAAGCCCAAGAAATGCTCTTTTCAATGATACCAAATTTATCCAAATCCATTAAGCCGTTTCGAAGTTACTGGCATTTATTTAAAACAACATTCAAATACCCCCCACCACTTTATTTCGAAAGATAGAGAAAAATTGTTTTTACAAAAAATGTTTGACTTTAAGTTAACATTAAAACGTAAATACTTTTTTGTTATATTCATTGGAGAAAATCGCGAGAAACGTAAGTTTATGTAATTCAAGATGGTGGAAACGCCCACTGGCGGCCATCTTGGAAACTTGAAAATAATTTACAGCATTGTCCCTTGCCCACTTTACCTATAAAATTTTTTACGGTAACTCTCTACGATCATTAGTTTCTGAGATACAGCCGCTTACCTCGCTTATTTGCCCACCCTGTACACAGGGTGGTCAGATAAGAATGCAAAGTGCTGTATCTCTGAAACTATTCGTCGTAGAGACTTGCGGTAAAAATGTTTAATACTAAAGAGGTCAAAAGAAGACCTTGGAAAATATTTTCAGATTTCCAAGATGGTCGCCAGGGGGCGTAACCGGCATCTTAAACCTTTAAAGTGATTTTTCACTGAAATCCACCCAGTAAATGTTACCAAAAAATATATGCTTTTTAAAACTAAGCTTTACTCGAGTACTTTTTGTTTAACACTTTTTGACGTATCTATTAAAATAAAGTGGTGGGGGGTAATTAAATGTTTTTTTAAATAAACAGCTGTAACTCCTAAACGACTGAACTGATTTTAACAAACTTGGTCTCATTGAAAAAAGCATTTATTGTTCCATCAAACCTATCTTACTTGTGATATGTCTATTTCTTAGTGATGCCGCTAGAGCGCGCTTTTTGATATAATAACAGAAAATTGCAAAATTCTCTAAAAAGTGCAAGGTACGCAGAATATAAAGAGTAGGCCATGGAGGAAAAACAAATGTCTAAAATAAACAAATTATACTTATTGAGGTAGAGTAGAAAAATGTGTAGGGGCATAATAAGACAAAAGGACTGATTTTGAAATAAAACTTAATGCCTCCTTAAATGCTCGAAATGGTCTTCCATCACACTCAATGCATTGTTGGAGCCCGCTCATGCGTAGACATTACAGCAGCTTCAATTTCTGCTCTTGACAGGCTACGAATGGCCTCTTGTATTCGTATTTTCATGTCATCTCTCGTTATTAGTGGAATTTGGTCAACAATATCTTTCAACCGACCCCAGAGATAATTCAAACAGGTGAGGTCTGGGGATCGGGAAGGCCAAGGAAATAGACATCCTCGCCCAATCCACCTCTGGTGATATCTTAGATCTTGTTCTTGAGAAATGTGCTGGACAACCATCTAGTTACAAACAGATATTTTGCCGTAATTGCAAGGGCACATCTTCCAATAAAATAGGCAATTGATTTACCAGAAAATCAAGAAACGTGGCAGCGTTTAGTGGTTGATCAAATAAATAGGGACCTATAATAGTTCCGCCCAGGATGCCACACCACACATTAAGACTCCAATGGCTTTGATATTGGACCTCGCACAACTATATAGTGAGGATTGTTGTCAGACCAATAATGCATATTATGCCAATTAACGTTTCCATCACTTCTAAAAAGCATTTCAATACTTTTAAACCTTACTTCTGTGTGCAAACAACATAAATTATACTGCCTCTATAAGTGTAATTTGTTTATTTTAGACATTTGTTTTTCCTCCATGGCCTACTCTTCATATTCTGCGTACCTTGCACTTTTTAGAGAATTTTGCGATTTTCTGTTATTATATCAAAAAGCGCGCTCTAGTGGCATCACTAAGAAATAGACATATCACAGGTAACATAGGTTTGATGGAACAATAAATGCTTTTTTCAATGAGACCAAGTTTGTTAAAATCAGTTCAGTCGTTTAGGAGTTACAGCTGTTTATTTAAAAAAACATTGAATTACCCCCCACCACTTTATGTTAATAGATACGTCAAAAAGTGTTAAACAAAAATTACTCAAGTAAAGCTTAAATTTCAAAAGCATATATTTTTTCGTGACATTTACTAGGTGGATTTCAGTGAAAAATCATTTTAAAGGTTTAAGATGCCGGTTACGCCCCCTGGCGACCATCTTGGAAATCTAAAAATATTTTCCACGGTCTTCTTTTGACCACTTTAGAATTAAAAATTTTTACCGCAAGTCTCTATGACGAATAATTTCAGAGATACAGCACTTTGCATTCTTATCTGACCACCCTGTATAATACTAGACCCAATAGAATACCTTGAGGAAGAACGTTTATTTATAATGCTAACTCTGTAGATTTTATATCATAGATTTACATGAATTCTTCTTGGTTACTCATATGCAATGCCTCTGTTGAAGGTAGCTCTCAAACTGACGACCTCCAACTTGGTATCTAATATTTCATAATGGAGAATATCAAATGGTTTGGTGCAAACTAACAATGTTCCTAGAACTGTGCCTCTCTTACCGATTTTCGAATATAAACAACTTCGGTAGGATAAATTCAAGTCCAATTTTCTTATTCACTGGTGTCTAATCCTCGTGTTAGAAGTCTCTTCTATACATTAATCAATGTATCATTTGTTTATTACAATTTTATTGTTGCTGCTGCTCTTTCGAGTAAAGTATTGAGCGTAAGCTATTTCTCTATCTAGCCGTGTCCGGATACCTTTGTAGGTCACTGTACAATTCCGTAATTGTTAATACCGCGAGTTCCAGTATCAATTAGAAGCCTTTTCTGAAGTTAAATACTCGTTTTATTAAATTTAAATTTAACAAAATTATCTTAAAAGATGTTGATCGGACAGTTTGATTAGCTTTTTCTTACGTAGCTGTTAATAGCTTCCATTTTCAGTCCGTTTTCAGGAATCCAAATTTGCTTTTTCTAAGCTTCTCTTCACTCTGCTGTTGGCAAATAAGAGAAAATTTTTTGCTCTCCCTTTTTCCTTCCCTCTCTTAATAGAAGCTGCATTTTTGCACTGCTAAATGTGAAGAAATTTCTTCGATCCAGTATTGAAGTTTTTTCTCTTTTTCTTTTTGATGTCAAGAGGAGAAGAATTTTATACTATTGGAAGTGCTTTATAGAGACACTGGAACGTACACTCTAAGCAGCCTGCTTCTTATCGATAATCATAGCGTCGATCTTATCATAGGGGAATTCATTTCCGCTAAATCCAAGGTAATCATGTTCAAATAAGTTTCAGACTGATCGCACATTCGACAAGCCGTTCAAGAAATTCTCCAGTTCAGTTTGGGGCGACTGGATGATTAATCACCGTCTTTCCTGTATAGAAGATTAAAGAATATTTCTTAAAGAGATGAAGTTGCACCAGACGATATGCTGGAACCTAGCAGATTTTTTTTTGTGACTCCTCTGTTGGGAGAACCGTAAAGGCACAATAGGAGAGACCTATTGTGCCCCCGTGTTGTTTTAGTATTCTTAGAACACTAAACACTTTAACCCACTGAACACCAAACAAGTTTTAACTAAAACACCGACGCGTTTCAACAGCAATGCTGTCATTATCAAGGCGATAATAAAACTAAATTAAAATAAAATCTACAAAAACAGGTAACCTAAATGTTATGCACGGTCAATCCGATACGCATCATTAATTTCCGATTAACGAAAACAATGACGAATACGGTATAGGTCCATTGTCACAGTTCATTACACATGACTTATTTTTATATATTTCTAAACTTTCGAAAACATTTATAAACTTACAATTGTTTATTTGTCTAATTAATTTAACATTCGTATGATCGATGTTGTGATCTGTTTCAAAAATGTGTTGGGCAATGCTCGATTTCTCAATTCTATTAAATCTAAGATGAGCCATATGCTCTTTGAATCTTGTTGAGACTGCTCTCCTGGTTTGCCCAATATATTTTTGATTACAATCTTTACAATTGATTTCGTAAATACCTGACTTTTCTAGAGGTTGTATTTTATCTTTAGGGTTACCGATGAGACTTCGTAAACTAGTCCCAGAATTGTTAACTATTCTGAGATCTAGCTCTTTGAAGATTTTACTCAAACCTTTAGTGATAAAGGGAGCGTAAGGGAGGGCGACAACGGGTGAAGCTTTAACATCCTTTCGAAAAGTCGTAGATTCTTTCACAGTTTTCTTGTAATTAAACTTCCTAATTAACTTATAGATATGCTGAGGCTGGAAACCATTACACTTGGCCGCATCTTTTATAATTTTAAGCTCTTTCTCATACCTCGCCTTGTTCAAGGGAAAAGTGAGAAGTCTGTGGACCAAAAAATTCAGGCTTGCCATTTTGTGTTGAACACAATGATGGGAGTCTGAAGGAATGTAGCGAAGTGTACTGGTTTCCTTTCTATACACGTCAAACTCTAATCTATTGTTATTTCTAATTACTAAAGTATCTAGAAAGGGTAGCTGACCGTTTTCTTCTCTTTCACAAGTGAACTTTATGGTTTCGAACCGATTATTTAATCTATTGAGAAAATCGTCAATATTACATTTTTTAGTGTCAAATATAGCGAAAATATCATCCACATACCTCAACCAAACCCTAGGAAAGTATTCGCTCTCAGATTCTAAGTCCTTTTCAAAACGGCTCATGAAAAGGTTAGCCAAAAAGGGCGACAAGGAGTTACCCATTGCCGTTCCTTCCAGCTGTTCATAAAAACTCCCGTTGAATTGAAAAATGTTCTGTTTCATACAGATGTCAGTTAAGCGAATATATTCCTGGACACATTGTTGACTCAAACTATTTTGAAGCAACAAGTCCTCGAGGTATGTCAAGGTGTCTGGAATCGGTACACTAGGAAAGAGAGAACTAACATCAAATGAAATCAATATTTCACCCTCCAGAAACTGAATATTTTGAATTTCTTTAATAAATTCTAACGAATTTTTTACTGCAAAACTAGGTTGCTGTATTGGCAAATTATTAAATTCATTGGTCAGCCATTTGGAAACCTTATAAGTCGGTGCGTCAATTGCCGAAACAATTGGCCTTACCGACTTGCCAGGTTTGTGAATTTTAGGTAAACAATATAATTTAGGGACAATAGGATTGGAAACATGTAGCTTACGTCTAACGTCGGCAGTAACAAGGTTGTTACAAGTTTTAAACACATTGTTGACGTCTCTAATCATTTTCGGTAAAGGATTTTTTGAAATTGACTGATAAGGACCACTATTCAACAGGTCATTAACCCGATCATAGTAGTCCTCTTTATCTAAAATAACAACCTTGTTCCCTTTGTCAGCTTTCAAATAAAAACAATCTTTTTCCCGCAAAGTTTTAATGATTTTAATGTTTCCGGATTTCTGAGGTGATTTATAGGATTTCAAATTTTTTGAAATAGTATGTTTGCAGGCCTCCCTAACAAACTGCTTTGTGGGCTCAGGAAACCGCTGGATAGAGGATTCTATCCCGGCAATAACCCACTCAACATTCGATTCAGGAGTCTGCAAACCAAATTTCAATCCTTTATTCAAAAGATTAAGATCCCGTTCACTAAAGGTTTGCGAAGAATGATTTTCTACTATGTTAATGGTATTCATCGGAACATGATGTTTATTTTTTAAAAAACAACCTAACTTTCTTAATTTCCTATCATGAGAGAATTTCTTATTCTGAACTTTCCTATCGATTGAAATAAACATGTTCCGCTGAAAATCACACCATAGTTGATATTCAACATCATTAAGATCTAATGTTAAAAATTTCCAAAGTTGGTAAGCTTGAATCTCAAGTTTACTGCGTTTGGCAAAAAGATATTCGATTTCTGAACGCAACCATTTTTCTTTCGCGTAACGAATGACTTTATCACTACTTTTGCAATTATTCGAAACAGTAACATTAATAAAGTTTGGAAAAACAGAAAAACGTTTACAAGTTTTCAGAAATCTAATATCTTCGCTAATAAACCTAATTTTAGCACTAACCTTATGGTATAAGTTCTGATCCTTGGACCTGGTAGCCATATTACGAAGTTCTTCACTGGATCTCTTGGTGCAGAAGTAGAACACTACGCTCCCTTACGCTCCCTTTATCACTAAAGGTTTGAGTAAAATCTTCAAAGAGCTAGATCTCAGAATAGTTTACAGTTCTGGGACTAGTTTACGAAGTCTCATCGGTAACCCTAAAGATAAAATACAACCTCTAGAAAAGTCAGGTATTTACGAAATCAATTGTAAAGATTGTAATCAAAAATATATTGGGCAAACCAGGAGAGCAGTCTCAACTAGATTCAAAGAGCATATGGCTCATCTTAGATTTAATAGAATTGAGAAATCGAGCGTTGCCCAACACATTTTTGAAACAGATCACAACATCGATCGTACGAATGTTAAATTAATTAGACAAATAAACAATTGTAAGTTTCTACATGTTTTCGAAAGTTTAGAAATATATAAAAATAAGTCATGTGTAATGAACTGTGACAATGGACCTATACCGTATTCGTCATTGTTTTCGTTAATCGGAAATTAATGATGCGTATCGGATTGACCGTGCATAACATTTAGGTTACCTGTTTTTGTAGATTTTATTTTAATTTAGTTTTATTATCGCCTTGATAATGACAGCATTGCTGTTGAAACGCGTCGGTGTTTTAGTTAAAACTTGTTTGGTGTTCAGTGGGATAAAGTGTTTAGTGTTCTACTTCTGCACCAAGAGATCCAGCGAAGAACTTAGTATTCTTAACCAACTAATCGAAACTCCGGGATCATCTAAACGATCGACCCCAAAGTAACTCCATCTCTCCCTCTCCACTACCGAGCATGTCCATGCGATGCAATGATTTAAACGTTTCAAATTATAACATTTATAAAAAAAAGGAAATTAAATTAGAAACCAGAACCAGTAAAAAATCAACCCGAGCAAATCAATGCTCAAGTTAAAAGAGACCAGTTTGAAATATTAAATTATAATATTAAAGAAAAGCTGTCGCGAATCAAACAGATTAAAAGGGACGAAAAAAATTGCCACCATTGTGGAAGGAAACTGAAACTTGGAGAGAATCTGTAGCAATCGTATAAAAATAGCCTTCCGGATAAAAGAAAATGATACAATATGCCAACTTCTCTTTTTAAGCGTCGAGTCCCCGGTTTTCGAAGTTTTATTACCAACCATTTTTATAGTATGTGCTTAAATCATTTAATACCAACTGTAGAATAGAATCGTAAATTTAGAAAACAAAAAAATGTCCCATTCGACCTCGGGTATTATACTTTGTCTCTTTCATTGTCGTTTTTTCCTTCGGGACATCATATCTATTCTATGGACTCTTTACTTGCGTAAAGGATGAAAGTTACCGCTCTATATAGTACCTAGGAAGTGGATACGTTGAATAAGCAATTGTGCGACGGCTATAGTTTTAAAATTCCAATTCCCAGAGATCGTTGCAATTTTTACGATATCCGCATTGTAGGGGAAAGGTGACACCGTTTAATATTTTATAATCCGAAGTAGTAACATAGTCTGGATGTGACCCAGATAGATTAATGAGCGTTATTTTTGGGACAGGCTGTATACTTCTATTTACTTTGGGTCAATAAAAATATCATCACAACTACTTATTTATTTATTTGTAAACACGACGAGGAGTATACAAGAGATAAGTGAGGACGCAAAAGATATATCCATGATTATATGCATAGTGAAAGATCTTTTCCCTTATGTTGACTCCTCTCTCTCTCTCTCTCTCTCTCTCCTTCCATTTCCAGAAATTTGTAGTTTGTAGAGATGGAGGAGAAAGGACCCCTTTGTTAACGAGTTCTTTGTAAGTAGCATCATGTTATACGACTACTGTCGAGGCAGAGAGAGAGAAAGAGGGAGGAGTCCCCAGGGCCTCTGGCGAAGACGACGTCGGCTCTCTGGAGATAAGAAAATTTCTCAATTTCCTCGCTCTTTGTCGATATAGTCACGTCATAACATGATGGTGTGTGTATATATATACATATATATTTATGTATGTATATATATATATATAGATCTATCTATATTACGTATATATTTGCGTCCTTGTTTATATGCTGGTTGAATCATCTTTTTTCCACGGTTGTTTTATTCCTTGTTGACTCGAGAACCTTTTAAGATGTTATTTGAGACGCAGATGTGTGTATCGGTAGGGGAATTGCTCGAAAGAAATGGAAATTGTTTCGATTGAATAAAGTACTTACATATCTATTTATTGTTGGTTTAAATTCTCACCAAAATAAGATCAAATAAATGTTGAGTTTATCCCAATTTCCAAAATTTTTTCAATTTTGAAGCCAGAATTTTTGTACAGGTACCATGAAAAGATGCTACAGGTTGGAAATAAATTGACAAATCCATCTAGACAAATAGATATCTTACATATTCATCGTCTAATAGGGCTTCTTCCTTGACCAAGACTGAACACCAGCTCCTTTAGTCTTTTTGTCATACTGTAGAATGGCCTTTCTGGCTTGAGGTTGTGGTTAGCATGTGGGGCTTCTAGAGATGGCTGTGTGTCCGCTTCGAGGATACGTCTTATCCTGACACGAGATAGAGGCCTGTTGGGGGGCCAGCGCCATGACGACTCTCTCCCTTTCGGTCACAACTTTTTGTTTTTAAAGGAAAAAAATTCAAAATGGAAATACAGGATATATGATTTTTTTATAGATTTTTAGAGTAAGGCGGAACGCTCTAACGTCACAAGTATTTAAGAAAAAAGTAGTTCGTTAAAACGAACATGGTGACTCAATGGAACTAGCTACACAGCGAACTTAAAACTTTATTATATGAAAGGCGTACATTTATTTGTGGTGAAAGTCCCAAAAACAGTTTCTTTCTCGATTAATGCATAAATGCACTTTACATTTCTCGCACTGGAAGTGAGTTTTTTTTTGGCATGTCCCATTCTTACATCTTGACCCATACTTGGTTCGATCAAATAGAGCAAAGTGATCAGTCTGATCAAGGCGAATCTCTGACAAGGATCTTACTTCTAGCTTGGCTCGCTTCGATGTGGATGGAAATGTATATGATGGTGGTGATGAAGCAGAGGTCGGACGACCCAATCGCTTTTTTATAAACTGATTGGCAAGGATAAGGATATCTGCAATCTGCATTCTAAAATGTATTAAATCTAGTACTTTGGTCTTCGGGATGCTAAACCGTTTGCAGTCTTCTTTATATTGCAACCAACTGTTTACGCATGCAATATCGATTGCATGCGTAAACATACGTAAAGTCCACTTCCTTGACTTGATGAAAGTACGATAAATACTAATCAGAAAATCTAACTTGTCAACTCCACCCATTCTCTCATTATACAATCGGACTACTTCTGGACGTGGAATTTGTAAATATTGTTTAGTGGTTTTATCCCACCGTTTGCACATATCTGTATTACCAACACTTACAAAATTAGATGCCAGTGTAACGCTTTTATTATCATACCACTGGGTCATGATTACTTCACCATCGTTGCTTATTACTTGCTGGGAAAACCCTCTACCTTGTCGTTTCATTTGTTTTTCTGGTATAAAGGGAGGATTTCGGAATCTGTTTATCCGTACTGTACTAGCAGCAAAAATCTGTTTTTGTCGGAGCAACTGTAACAAGTTATAACTGGAAAAGTAATTGTCAAAGTACAGCTGAACTCGCGGTTCTGTTATGCGTTTTGACAATTTCAATACTATGGCAGCACCTTGTCCCAAAAACTCTGTATGTTCCTTATTGAGTTCAGTGGTGGATCCTTGATATAGTACGAAATCATACAGTATTCCACTTGTTCCACATAAGGCCAAGAGTTTTACACCCCAAGGACAAGGCTTGCCTTTGACATATTGCTTAACATTCAGCTGTCCTTTGAACGGGATCATTTGTTCGTCAATGGACAGATAGGGTTCATGGGGCAATTCCTGACATCGGGATCTAATTGCGTTATACAGCGGTCTCACTTTCCAGAAACGATCCGTATTATCATCAGCTTTTTGTGTATTGTCCACAAAATGTAAACATTGCCGTAACTTGAAAAAACGGTTAACAGTCATGTTTTCAGAGATAATTGAAATTCCTAATTTAGCATCCCAGTATAGTTTGACTCTTGGGAAATGTAAATTACCCATCATTATGTGAATGCCGATTAGCTTTTTAATTTCATTATTATTTGTAGCCGGAAAATTGTGAATATTATTTTGAACGGCAAACAGATTCGTCATATCTACCATTTTGTTAATAAGCGTATCCGGAAAATATTGCAAAAAATATTTTGCAGGACTTAACACTTCTGGATCTGTTGAGTATTTCATCTGACACCAATTTATCGGAGGAGTTTGGTATTCTACATTTGGCTTCCAACGGATATCTTGTTTGTAAGTAAGATTATGGGCGGCGCAAAAATTTTGCAAACGTTGTGCCTGAGTAGGACCCTTAATCGCGGTTTCTGTATTTTCAGAATGTATTTCATTCTGTTCTGTAAATTCATCTGGTTCTTCTTCTCCATTATCCGCATTTTCTACATTTTCACTGATATCGACATTGTTGTGCATATTATCATTACAATTATCTTCACTAACAAACTGATCTAAAAATATTTTTCGATTGAGAGTCATTCAGTACGTAGTAAAGTAGTTATCCTACCCTGACGAGTTGATTCTTCGAAAACATCTGATTCATCTTCTGATTCACTGAGTGCCACGATATCTGATAAATTATCAATAATGTCCAATAATTCAGTTTCTGTCAAGCCCCTCCTGGCAGTCATTTTATCAAGATACTCAAAACAGTTCTAGAAAAAATACATACATTCAGTCATGATGTTCGTTAAAATGAACATATAATTAACTCCAAAAAAATATCACACAACACAAAACTGAAATAAAGTCTATAAATTAAATATAAAGTTACATTTATTACGTACCTAAAAATATTTATTTGTAGACAAAATGTAGCTAATTTATCAATAAAATTCACAACAGTATAAATGCCTGGCGTTATAACCTCACTAACTGCTGCGCGCGCACTTTACAATTATGATTTGGAAAGTTGCGCACTGCCCGAGAAACGACGGTATGCTGCTGTATTGTTAATAAGTGTTCGTCTAAGCAACCACGATGATTCAGCGGTGCAAAAGTAACATTCAGTGTAATTTCAGACCATATAAACTTTGTGTTCGTTCAAACGACCGCCGTGAACGAAAGCGTTTTAAGTTGATATCAGACTTTCTTTTCACAAAATGTGTGGTTGTAAGAAAACTTTATGATTGACAACTTCAGGCTTCTCTGAGGCACAAAATTACAACAGCACCAAGTCAATCGTAATCCTCCTTCTGTGTTGCTCATCTTTCTTTCATTCCTGAGAAGCATGCCAAAAACGCACGTGAAATGTTTTGAAATCGCAAATGCTTCAGGAAGATCTTAACGTACCTTCCATAAAGAATTGTTTGATTCAGCTGTCAACTAAGATGATGGAAAGGGTTGTTGTGAGTGAGCTGGTTGGTTTTGATCCTGACCATCCATCACCAAGAGGGTATTGACAATCAACGATGGAAGAATCACCACGTGTTCTACGATGTCAATCTTACCCATCCTAGATTAATTATAGAAATTATTCAGAATTTCTACACCCTCAGCTCGAAGAGCTGAATATCAGAGATTAACGGCGATTAAGGGATTTTTCTTCAGCCTTTGACGAGAGATCGAAGATCATATAACAAGAATATGGCACTATTAAAAGTGGAGCTGTACGAAGTTGGCACCACAAACTGATTAAAAATCTACAAAAATGATTGATGAACGATTTAGCCATTTATTCTCCATTATTAATTATCAGCTTTATCGATTTGACCACTTTACGTTTAGGCTTACGTTTAGAACTCTGTTGACCATGGTTTGACCACCAAATGAATTTTTGGGAAATTCAAAAACAGTCACAAAAAATGAAACAAAAAAACCTTAATATCTACGCGATTAACGGGTCGATGGCCGCAGTGGTTAGGCGGCTGACAATCGTTGTGGGTGGACGATAGGTGCCGGGTTTCAGTTCTCTGGAGGGACGGTGACATTTTTTCAGAGAGTTTAATCCCGGATCGATTCGCCATTCGCTGTTGGGTGAATTAAATGATGATTAACAGCGCGGCATCATAAAAGGCGATATGGTGCTGTCACAAATCCATTGAACACAAATTACGCACACAAACTACACAGCGATACAACTTACGGAGTCACTGCAACTAAGCACCCACCACACATAAAAAAAAATTGGAAGCTACATACAACAAGAGATTTCAGGGATTTTGGGAGAGGGGAGAGGGTGGTTAAACATTGAAAAATAAATTAAAACCGTAAAAACTGGTCGTCTCAGTCAACCAACTTTTAAAGGTAGTCAAAGGTGGTAAATGCTACGAGTTGTTCGGTCATGTCTCCGGACCATTTTCTATAGACTTTGAGAGATATTTAAATGCTGAAAATATTGCTGGTTAGTTGCAGTGCTTTTGCAGAGGTAGGCAACAATAAGTTATAACATTTCTTGGAAATTTTGTTGTTTTTTTTGTGACTATTTTTGAGTCTTCAGAAGAAATCATTTTAGTTATACAGGATGTTTAATAATATATACACAGGACTTCAGGATGTGATAGCTTGTCCAAAAATTTGAAAATTTTTTTTTATCAATTTACCCTCTAAAATACACCATTTTTCAAGATACAGAGTGTTGAAATTTAATAAAAAAAATTTTTGCAAATATCTCCGGAACCGTTTATCGTAAAGAAAACAGTTTTTGTAAGCATTTTCAACTCATAATAAGCTAAGTTGTGTACGAGAACATTTTTTTAAAGTCATAATTGGTGAAGATTTTGAAGGGGTAGTGGTTATTTTTCTCCCCAACTTCGCCGCTACTGGAAAAAGTACGGTTTTGAGAAGTCAATTTGAACCGCCAATGTTTTCAATCCAGTATTGGATTATCTCCTTTCCACCATGGATTCTTGTTATACAATCCCTTCACAAACTTTCTTTCGGGAAACTGTCTAGATGATGTTCCTATTTTATTGAGATTAACCAAGCTTGATGATGAATAAATAGTTGCTTCTTTTTTTAAAGCTACCTCAACTAGGTCTTTCCATGTAGTTCTATACTCTTCTTCGCATAATCTATCTAATATTTTCTCGTTCTGTAGTCCAGTCACGAACTTGTCTTTTAGCTGTTCAATAAGCAAATTCCCAAACTTGCAAGTACATAATAGCCTTGTATTTAATCCTTGGGTACCATTGTCTAATCGACTCGTCTTGCAGTTGCTTTACTTCATAAAATTCGATCCTTTCTTTGAAAACTGAGACCCTTTTTGCAAACTGAGACCCTTTTTGCAAACTGAGACCTTAATATTTTGCAAAGTTGTTCCTATGATTTGTCTTTAGGTAATGCAGGATCCAACAAGTCCTTTAAAATTTTGTAGGTTTGTTCACCCACCAGTTTCAATAATACCGACACTTTCTTATTTTCAGCAATATTATTAGCCGTTAAGTACTGCTCCTTTCTTTCTTGGTACATTGCCCAGTCTTCTCCTACATTATATTGTCATCATCGCCAAATATAATATATTAAACTTCAATGACTAATACCACCTTTGTATTAAGAAATTTAATAGGACAATATAATGACACGATTTTTACATAAAAAATGACATACTACATACTAACTATAACAAAATACACAATATATTACAATTATGAAACATCCTGTATATGTCAAATACAAATTAAATTTGTTAATATTATTTTGTGCGAGTCTGTAATCTGGAATAAATTCAGTAAAGCGAAGACGGTCTTTTTGCCGGAAATATGCTCGGACATGTCGATTAGCATTTTAAATTGTCCACTTTTTCATCTGTTAAAATTTTATACAGCGTGTCCCAAATTTGAGATATGACGTCATCGACAATTTTTTAAATGGCAGCTCTAATTTTTTAATAAATATTCTTGAAGGGTACATCAAATTGCACATGTGTACCAAATTTCAAGTTCTTATTCCTTGTCTACTAATTCGAAAAATGAAGAAATCTCATTCAACTTTATTTTTATGAAGTTTAAAAATGGCACGTTAAAAGGTTTTTGTTAATAATTTTTTTTTGTCAAATCAGGTTGACGTCTTATCACAATGTCAAAAAACAAGGTAATAAAAATAAGTAAGAAACAAAAATTTTAATGATGATTGGTTACGGAGATAGGACAAGAACACAAAATGAAGTTAGGTACTCATTTATTCAGAAAGTATTATCCTGATTTACCACCTATATCTCAAAGTACCTCAAGCAAGATTGAAAGGCAGTTTCGGGAAAACGGGCATTTAAGCAAAACAAATCAAAACAATCATCAGAGTGCGCTCAATGAAGAAGTAAAACTTAATGTACTTCTTTCTGTCCAATAAAATCCTAATATCTCCACTAGGCTGATAGGTAGGGAATTCGAAATTAGCCAGTCTTCGGTGTCAAGCGCACAAATATCTCTATAAATTGACAATCCTCCAGGAACTCACCAATGATGATCCGGATCGAAGACTTTTGTGAACAAAAAACAAACAAATGGGAACAAAACGAACAAATGGGAATGCCACACTCAACATCCAGAAAAAGTAAATGTTTGGGCAGGCATTGTTGGTGATCGAGTAATAGGACTAATTTTCTTCCAAGAAAATCTCAATGGAGCGAGATATTTAGATTTCTTGCACGAAGAACTAGTTCCGAATTTGGCTACTCTATTTCCTAATCCTCTTGAAGCTGATGTCCAGAATAGAAATATTTGGTTTCAACAAGATGGCCTCCTCATTTTGCAAGACCTGTCAGTGAGTATCTAGATGATGTGTTTCCAGGCAGATGAGTTGGTAGAAGAGGACCTTTTCAATGACCACGCAGGTCTCCGGATTTAACACCAATGGACTACTTCTTATGGGGGTACTTGAAAGGCAAAATTTTTAAAACGAAACCGGAAAATATTGAGGTGAGAACTAGTTCCGAATTTGACTACTCTATTTCCTAATCCGCTTGAAGCTGATGTGCAGAATAGAAATATCTGGTTTCAACAAGACCAGCCTTCTCATTTTGCAAGACCTGTCTGTGGGTATCTAGATGATGTGTTTCCAGGCAGATGGATTGGTAGAAGAGGACCTTTTTAATGGCCACGCAGGTCTCCGGATTCAACATCAATAGACTACTTCTTATGGGGGTACTTGAAAGGCAAAGTTTTTAAAACCAAACCGGAAAATATTGAGGTGAGAACTAGTTCTGAATTTGATTGCTCTACTTCCTAATCCGCTTGAAGCTGATGTCCAGAATTGAAATATTTGGTTTCAACAAGACCAGCCTCCTCATTTTGCAAGACCTGTTCGTGAGTATCTAAATGATGTGTTTCCAGGCAGATGGATTGGTAGAAGAGGACCTTTTTAATGGCCACGCAGGTCTTCGGATTTAACACCAATGGACTACTTCTTATGCGGGTACTTGAAAGGCAAAGTTTTTAAAACCAAACCGGAAAATATTGAGGTGAGAACTAGTTCCGAATTTGACTACTCTATTTACTAATCCGCTTGAAGCTGATGTCCAGAATAGAAATATTTGGTTTCAACAAGACGGCCTCCTCATTTTGCAAGACCTGTCCGTGAGTATCTAAATGATGTGTTTCCAGGCAGATGGCTTGGTAGAAGAGAACCTTTTTAATGGCCACGCAAGTCTCCGGATTTAACATCAATAGACTACTTCTTATGGAGGTACTTGAAAGGCAAAGTTTTTAAAACCAAACTGGAAAATATTGAGGTGAGAACTAGTTCCGAATTTGATTACTCTATTTACTAATCCGCTTGAAGCTGATGTCCAGAATAGAAATATTTGGTTTCAACAAGACCAGCTTCCTCATTTTGCAAGACCTGTCCGTGAGTATCTAGATGGTGTGTTTCCAGGCAGATGGATTGGTAGAAGAGAACCTTTTGAATCCCCACGCAGGTCTCCGGATTTAACATCAATAGACTACTTCTTATGCGGCTACTTGAAAGGCAGTTTTTAAGACCAAACCGGAAAATATTGAGGTGTTGAAAGACTGAATAACAGGAGTGTAGGCTAATTTTTGTTGAAGTATTGTCAGGAAGTGCATGGACAATATTTTGAACATTAATCGTAGAAGAGATGCGATTGAGGCGAATCAAATTTCTTCATTTTTCGAATTAGTTTTTGTTAAATATCTTTTTAATGACAAGGGATAAAATCCTGAAACTTTTTGATGACGTCGTATCTCAAATTTGGGACATGCTGTATAAAATTTTGTTGTTAAAACACTAATCGAATTAATTATCTTACTTATGTATGTAAAATTCAATTTTATGTTACAGTACTGGCCGGTATGGGTTGGAGCAGTGCTAATCCATTGTTTAGGCGGCGTACTGCCCCACGAGGGCTCTAGTCATGTACTCCATATCGGTGGCATCTTCCCCATTCGTGGCCAAGGGGGTTGGCAAGGCGGTCAAGCTTGCATGCCGGCGGCCGAACTCGCCTTGGAAGACGTCAACAAGCGAAAGGATCTTTTACCTGGTTACACGCTCAGGCTGCACAGCAATGACAGCGAGGTAAGTACTAAACAGACAATTCAACACGTTTAATTTTCTTACCGAGTCGCTATTACGCTGCGACTTTTTAAAAATAATCCCCCCGTCATATACCTACACTACAATTCTCCGGAAACGCCATATATATATATATATATATAGACTGAACCGCCCAACATTCAATCAAGGACCGAGATTAGAAATTTTGCCGTAGCCTGGATCAAAGCAATTTCGGACCGAGTCGGTTGGCAGGCAAAAGCGCCATGGAAAATTGAATATAAATTATGCCATCATCAAGTTCGCATAATTCAATAAAATTTCGCGGTCTCTCTTACCTACCCCTGTCTTTCTCTTACTCTCTCGTCTTCTACTCTCTAGAAGGCGATCGCGTCACTTGGGGGAGAGAGGGAGAGAGGTTATGAAATGACACAATTTGACGAGTAAAACGGTTCGTAGCTATCGGTGCAAGTAGTAACGAACATAAATGAAGAAGAATCAATTTATTCTAGAACATAAATTATTATTCACTAATTAATTAATCGAAGACTAAACTAAACAATAAACAATTTTAAAGAACCGTTCTGGAATCTTTAAAATACAAAGTTTGATCCCGCACAAGAATAGAAAAATACGCGATCCGCACGTAGTTTTGGTAACATACACCCACTCCCCGTGCGAACAGCTTAAGGGCCGTCGTCGTAGGTGGCTGGGACAGTAGGAGCTTGGCGCGAGTGGATCGATAAATTTGAATATTTATGCCAAGGCCGTCTCGAAGGGGGTCTCTTTGTAGTGCTAGAAATATTTTGCCGCGTTAGATTTTCAATTAGGTTAAAATTCCGTGGCACCAACCCCCCCCCCCCCCCCCAAAACCACCCTCCAAAAATCGTTATGCAGGTATCGTACATTAATCTGCGTCCTTTATTATTATGTATTAATATCGCGAATGAGACGGCGAAGCGGTTCATGTCATGTTGTTCTATTTTTTTTTTTCGCGAGTTCCGTTTCCAATATATTGTATAAGGGGCCAAGGTTTATAGGGCGATCGTCAAGGCGAAGTTCACATTGTCACGTCATCTTATATGCACACATATATACATACATACATACGAAGTATGTAAGGAGAAAGATGATATTTGAGCTTGTGTCAACAGGATTACTTGTTGCCTCGGACGTTTCTACTCATTCGTTAGTGTGACATGTTTCTTCTAGTTTATAAGACATTGCAGACCCATGAAAATGATCTGGACAATTTATTAACCATTATTTTGCAAATTTATAATTCCTATACTCGTTATTTTTTTTTGTACAAACAATAATGTTAATTGCATACAACACTAATTAACCAAAACATCTAAATGTAAAAAAATAAAATCTAAAATAAATAATTAATTCAATTTACAAAAAAATGATTGATGAACAGAAGAAAAAATTTTTATTGCCTTAATAGCTTTAATTGTGCCTCCTTCCTCGAGCCTCTTCACTTGTGATTTGCAGGCGCTGGACCAGGTGAGGGCGCCGTAAGTCAGTATCGGTCGGAGAAACACCATGTATATCATTAATTTGAGCTTAAGGCTCAAGGAGCTCTTCAAGCATATAAGGGGAGCCAGAGCCCACCTCGCCTTCAAAAAACGTGATGTGATCATCGAGAAGTGGTGGCGGAACGTCAGCTTGGAGTCGAGGACCATACCAAGGTACTGGACCCTCGGACGTCCCTCTACGGTGACATGCGAGGGAGGTGGATTTCGTTTTCTAGAAAAACCAAAACCAACCGCCACATACTTATCGGGGTTTATGACCATCCGCCACTTCCGGGCCCACTCTGTCAGATCGTCGACAGATCGCTGTAGTCGTCTTATCATCAGCGCGTCGTTCCTTGATGTGGAATATATGGCAGTGTCGTCAGCAAACACTGCCAGTCTAGTGCTTGGCGGATTAGGGACGTGGCTGGTGAAAAGAATGAAGAGCTCAGGGCCGAGAAGAGAGCGCTGCATTGTTGATTTCTGTAATTCGCCAATTTCCTTTTTCTTTGCATCAATTTTAATAGTCTTTAATTCCAAGTCGGCCTTGGCTACCTTTAACTGTGCTTTGCATAATTCTACTTTAATGATAGAACGTCCAAGGGCCTGCCGGCAGGACAGTTTGTCCTTCTGGCAGGCCCTAAAAATGTGTGATTTTAGATATGAAGTGGTTCTTTCAGCAGGCCCAAACGCCGTGTACAGCTGTCCTTCTGGCAGGACAAATGACTTTTCTATTTTTTCAATCTACTTTTCAAAACCGTTCTTCCTTTTTTTTGTTGACCTCCTTTTTTTAAGTTTTTCTAAATAGCAGTAGCTTGTGTGTACGTGTAATTTTGACATTTCAATTCATCCTAAATTTACAGTGTTTAATATATGACTCTAACGAATTTTGTTGGAAATGATCGAAATGACATAACATGACAGTACATTAAATTATTTAGTGAGCATTTTCTATGCCGATTCTTTTTCTTTTACGGTCATATTTATAGTCCGTGCTTGAGGTTGTGTCGATGCTTGAGCACGCGATTATGACAGATTTGTAATGACATTTATGTCAAAATCGCGTGCTCAAGCATCGACACAACCTCAAGCACGGACTATAAATATAACCCTTAATGTTATCGAATCTGTTTTTTTATTTTCTATAATATTTTTATATTTTGGCACTAAATTTTTTTGAAAACTAATATTGAAATATACTGTTACGATTACCAATACACCCGTTTTTTTTTAATTATACAACGTCGTACTATAGTATTTTCATAATGCACATATAAACTGGTAAAAACACAATGAACCACAACTGACAATTGACAATTTAATTGACGTGAATTTACGTCACATTAAGACAAGTCAATGTTTACAAAATTCATGAGCAGCAATGGTGCAATATACAGGGAGAGCGAGATTGTTTGAACGCATTTGGCATACCTGATTTAGATAAGCTAACTTCATAGTTGTTGCGAATGTCATAAGCTAGGTTGGATATTTGGTGGCGGGTTAGGGATATTCATGAACCAGAGCTACCAACTAAACTTACATCTTAAATATGAAATTTACCGGCATAAAATGACAGATGTGACACATCCGCATCATACCTATAACACTCACCTTACTAGAAAGACTGCAAAATCTATAAAGAACAACAAGGAAACAGGTAGGATCAGGACGCCGCCGACGACAATTTATTATGTTCGTCGTCGTTCAAGGGAGAAAAACTTTCCCGGCGATGTGGAAAAGTAGATTTTAAGGTAGGAAGTTCGGTCTGAAGAGAACGTAAGCTGTAATTTCGATTTTGCAACGCTAGAGGACATCAGATATGGTGTTCCAACATAGTGGAAACGCTTTTAAAACGAGCTATATCATCAAAAGTGTCACTCATTCAGACTTTGTTCAGGATTAAATCGAACGTTTCAGCGGGAAAGAAGTTGTAGGAAGAGGGGAGAGGAGAAGGTTACATTAAAAGAAAGGAAAAGTTTCTAATAGGTCCTCTTCCCCTCCATATTTACATAAAGACTTTGCCCTTTTTTTTTCTTCTTACTTCCGTTCATCGTGCCGGTTTTTTCCGCGGATGTAGAAGTAAAGGAATTCGGAAAAATCTTTTGTTGACACTTCCCACTCCCGTCTTCCGTGTTCCCGAATAGAGGTACGTTCGGGACTCTTTTTTTTTCCCTCAATATAATTTGGAAGGTATTGATTTTGCGATGGGTACTAGAACTTGAACGCCTCATACCGGCGTAATAAGTTCGTCTCCCTTACTCTTAAGGGAGAAACTGGATATTTCTGGGTATTTTCCTTCATTATTTGTTCTTGATTATGCCGGAGGTACAAAGTGAATTTTAAAATCGAAAGAGGAACATAAATTAAGGAAATCGACAGATAAATATCTTTTGGAATTTAAATTAAATTTTCCGGTAAATTTTGGTGCGGAGGAAGGAGGAGAAAATATAATTTGAAAAATACATATTCGTATATATCTGTTTGATGATGAAGGTATGAAGTGAAATCGAGAAGATTTTAGTGAAGGAAGATTGTGAAAGGAATTATTTCTTTTTCTTCATATAATCGAGATCGTATGTCTAAAAAAACGACCTTCAATCCTTACTTCATCTAGGAACAGCACCCAAATTGTCATTACAGTATTTTCTTTTGAGATTCGATCATTGCAGCTGTCAAAATGCATCTAATTTTTATAATTTAGAGTGTGGCAGCTATGAAATAATTTCTCACAACTGTCAAATTTGTAAAAACTGAAATATTTTTACGATTTTAACATTTGCAGGCGTTATCAGTTTAGGGTTGCATAAGTGTAACTGTCAAAACACTTTTGATAGTTGTCCCCGAATTGTCATTACTCTATTTTCCTATGAGATTCAATCATTACAGCTGTCAAAATACATCTAATTTTTACAATTTGGAGTGCGACAACTATGCAATAATTTCTGACAGCTGTCAAATTGCGCGGTTTTCGTAGATGTAATTGTGAAAATGTTTCTGACAGTATCTAAATTATACTTAATCATTTTTTTTTTTTTAGATTTGACTACTGTATCTGCCTAAACACATTTAATAGCTGTGGAATTATGGCAACATCTGTTGTTAAATTTTGACATTTCTGCAATTATGAAAATATTTCTGACAGCTGTCAAATAATACACTTAAACAAACAACACTTAAACAAATAACAACACTTACAATCAAAATAGGTCTAACTGTCAAAATATTTTAAAAACATATTTTTCTTATTTGAATCCTTGTTAATATGAAAATACAGTTTCTAAACTGTACACATAATCACATAACGAACTCGACAATACCGGGCATTTTAAATATGAAACTCGTCCGCATGTAACATCTAAACGTCAAACTCTATTGGATTAGCCGTATTGAACTTTCTGAACTTCTAGCTCGGCCACAATTGATATTTAAATGTTAAACTTGACCGTATTTGACAGTCTAAATGTCAAATTCGATGACAGTTGATGTTTAAAATGGCGAACTCGACCATGTTGAACATTTTGAGTATCAAACACACCCACATTTGACATTTAAATGCCAAACTCAGCTGCATTCGGACATTTTGAACGTCTACATAGGTCAAATTTTTTTGTACTTGTGGTGGTTGCAGCTGTAATGGCTTCTAAACTGTATTGCTTTTAGATAGCTTTTGCTGTCTATTTTGTGTGTCTAAATGTGTTGTGTGGGCTTTGTTACGACACTACATCAAATCGATGCTAGAGAGATGCGCCACAACACCGTCACAAAACGTTACATCTACTTACAATGAGGAATTTTGCCTTACACCCAAGCCAACTCGACAAACTTTAATTTTTGCTCCACAAGTACCTCTTGTGGTCTTTTTTCGGCTACATGGGGTGTGGTCATGTTCGGCTCCATTTTTGCGGTTTTGGCTTCCCTAACTCCTTAGAGGTTTCAATGGTAGTTGGCAAGCATATTGTTGCAAGGAAGGGACTTCCAGGTCTTGTAGAAGATCACGCCGATTGTGATGATTCTAGGCATTCGATTTTGTTGTGCTCCAAGTCTTTTAATGTATGTTTTGGCAATACGTGAGTAAAACCTATGGGACCCTCCATAGGTGAGTATTATTCTTAGTGATAAAAGATTTTTGGTGCAAATAAAAAGAAGAGGAAGCAGGCCTCAAGATGGAGCCTTAAGGAATACCATAATTAATTAACTCCCTGTGTATTTATTTAGGGAAATCGTAATTCTACCCCCCTCCCCATTCTGTATAAAATTTCCTTCGACAATTTGATTTAATTTATCCTACTGCCTTATCTATTGTAACGACTTGGAAATTAGCTCGGATTCAGCAATGATTTTTCTTTATAATGGAGACATATCAGGCAACTACTATTTAAGTTAAATATAAACGTTTGTTCGATATCAAGACTATTATTGTTGTTTGTGAAGATTTAGAAATATAAAGGTACTATTGCGTGTAAGCTCTTAGACGTAATAGAGGTACTAAATGGGTGATTTTACTCATGATTTTTTTTCAGTCATAGTTGATTATCTCACACCCTAATCCCCAAATCCTTCCTTCCACCCCATTCCCCAGCCCTCTCGATCTGCGCCCCGCAAACATATATCAAGATCGCCAAACTTTATATATAAATTACATTAAAATTCCGTGGAGCACTATCGAATACCCTCGACCAGGTCAAAAGCGTATTTATCAAAGTCCTCCTCGTTCCAGTTTCTATAGCTCGGAGACGATGTGGAAAGCTAGAATAGCATCTGGCATGTGTAAACCGCCGACTATCCTATCCCATCTCCATGGAGCTTCAATCATGGTGTTGTGTGTGTGTGTGTGTGTGTCTATGTGCCCTTTCAAGAGGGTGGCAGCGTTGAGAAGCGAGAAAACCGTACGGGGTACTTCCAAAACAGTTCCACTGACTGCCACACTGTATCGATTTTACATTTATTTTCGGCACACAGAAATGTATCTCACCAATGCTGGTATATAGTAGCTTTGTGTGTGTGTGTGTGTGTGTGTCTGTGCTCTATCTGTGGAGTGTCATTGATTATACATAAAACTGTATTTAACCCCGTTTTGTGAGTCGATTGCTACCCTCTGGTTTCGTCGATGCGTTTAAAGTTAAACGTTACGGTAGAATACGTAAGTGTAGAGCGCTCCAAAAAGGATGGATAGGGGGGAATGTACTGTATTGTACGAAGGTTGTCGCGTTAATAATAGATTCTTATTGTCTGATTAGAGGTTTTGATTACATTATATCTGTCTGTTTCCACTTCCTTAATCATAACTCACGTATTAGGTCTACGCTGCAGGCTTAATAGCGTTTAATCCTTCCCTGTATTGCGTTGATGACGATTCTGAATAAATTTCTCGATTTTTTTTTCCTCAATAATTATTGCACTTAAAAGCATTCTTCGCCTCATGACAATAACAAGAACTTAAGAGCTATATTATCCCTGTCAAAACGGGTCGATAGCCGCAGTGGTTAGACGGCTGACTATCGTTTTGGTGGGACGATAGGAGTCGGGTTTCAATTCTCTGGAGGAACAGTCACATTTTTTTACCATTCGGTGTTGGGAACAAAGTAGGCATTATAAAAGGCGATATTATGCTGTCACAAAGTCATTTGAGCACAATTTACACACACAAGACTACACCGCAAGAATTGCATGATAGCCAGACAAGTAATACAGCTTACGGAGTCATTGCAACTAAGCACCCACCACACATTAAAAAAAAATCAGTTAAACATATACGAGTACTGTGTGACAGCTGTCAAAAACACTGTGAGGATAATAACTATCAAACAGTTACATTACAATGACTGTTTCACTGTCTAAAGCCCGTATGAGACGATCATTTTTTTATAACATTTTTGGATTAGTATTTCGTATTGCAAAAAAATGAACATATCATACAGAAAAATGTAAAATAATTTGTCATTTGTGTCATTTTTCTGGGCAGTAGTCTAATGCGATTCTAACCAGAATGTAGGCAGCTGTTTCATGAATCTTATTGGCTTTGAAAGTGGTGCTGTTTTCATATTATTTTTCAGTAGACAGCTGACAAGTAAGTGTGGTTTCGCTATCTGTTGTGGCATCTTTTCCATGTCCAGAGAAAAAGGCCAAAGATATGATAGATGTATTCTGCGAGTTTGTTCGAAGTAGATATTAAGGATGTTGGCAAATACAGACTTAGAAAATGATACAATGGAAGAAATTACGATAACTTTATTTGCTGCATATAGAAATAGAAAATCAAAGCAATAGTATATTCTTTAAGACAGAGTATTATTGCTACAGATCCTAAAATTCGAAAGCCACTTTTTCCCAAGCTTCAGTTGTAGAAGGAGTCGAGCTAGCTATTGCGAGTGTTCAATAGGCTCAAACTTAACGTTAAGAATGTTCAATACGGTCGAGTTTGACGTTTAAATATCAAAGGTGGCAAAATTAGATGATTAGAGTGTCCAATACGGCCGAATTTCACATTTAGATGTCAAATATGACCAAAGCTAGACGTTCAGAATGTCCAATATATTCAAGTGTGACGTTTAAATGGTAAATGTGGTCGAGCTAGATGTTCAGAGTGTTCAATATGCTCGAGCTTGACGTTCAGAATGTTCAATACAGTCGAGTTTGACGTTTAAATATCAATTGTTGCGCAAGTAGACATTCAAAATATCCAAGGCGGTTGATATTGACATTTAAATGTCAAATGTGGTAAAATTAGATGATTAGAGCGTTCAATACGGCTGAATTTCACATTTAGATGTCAAATATGACCAAAGTAGACGTTAAGAATGTCTAATATGGTCAAATTTGGCGTTTAAATGGTAAATGTGGTCGAGCTAGATGTTTAGAGTGTTCAATATGCTCGAGCTTGACGTTCAGAATGTTCAATACAGTCGAGTTTGACGTTTAGATATCAAATGTGGCGCAAGTAGACATTGGAAATGTCCAAGATGGTTGTTATTGACATTTAAAATGTCAAATGTGGTAAAATTAGATGTTTAGAGTGTTCAATACGGCTGAATTTCACATTTAGATTTCAAATGTGACCAAAGTAGACGTTAATAATGTCTAATATGGTCAAGTTTGACGTTTAAATGGTTTAAATGTGGTCGAAATAGACGTTCAGAATGTTCCATAGGGTCATGTTTGACATTTAAATGCCAAATGTCGTCGAGATAGATGTTCAGAGTGTTCAATATGCTCGAGCTTGATGTTCAATACAGTCGAGTTTGACATTTAGATATCAATTGTTGCGCAAGTAAACATTCAAAATGTCCAAGACGGTGGAGTTTGACATTTAAATGTCAAATGTGGCAAAATTAGATGTTTAGAGTGTCCAATATGGCCGAATTTGACATTTAGATGTCAAATGTGACCAAAGTAGACGTTAATAATGTCTAATATGGTCAAGTTTGGCGTTTAAATGCTAAATGTGGTCGAGATAGATGTTCAGAGTGTTCAATATGATCAAGCTTGACGTTCAGAATGTTCAATACAGTCGAGTTTAACGTTTAGATATCAATTGTTGCGCAAGTAAACATTCAAAATGTCCAAGACGGTTGAGTTTGACATTTAAATGTCAAATGTGGCAAAATTAGATGTTTAGAGTGTTCAATATGGCCGAATTTGACATTTAGATGTCAAATGTGACCAAAGTAGACGTTAATAATGTCTAATATGGTCAAGTTTGGCGTTTAAATGCTAAATGTGGTCGAGATAGATGTTCAGAGTGTTCAATATGATCAAGCTTGACGTTCAGAATGTTCAGTACAGTCGAGTTTGACATTTAGATATCAATTATTGCGAAAGTAGACATTCAAAATGTGCAAGACGGTGGAGTTTGACATTTAAATGTCAAATGTGGCAAAATTAGATGTTTAGAGTGTTCAATATGGCCGAATTTGACATTTAGATGTTAAATGTGACCAAAGTAGACGTTAAGAATGTCTAATATGGTCAAGTTTGACGTTTAAATGGTTTAAATGTGGTCGAAATAGACGTTCAGAATGTTCTATACGGTCGTGTTTGATATTTAAATGCCAGATGTGGTCGAGCTAGACGTTCAGAGTGTTCAATATGCTCAAGCTTGACGTTTAAACGTCAAATGTGGCCGAGGAAGAGTTTGACGTCTTTAGATGTTAAATGTGAGCTAGAGAGATATTGAAAACGCCCAATATGGTTAAGTTTGACGTTTAAATGTCAAATGTGGTTGAGCTGGACAGTTTGGCTTGTTCTATAAACGAAAAATAATCGGAAAATTTTTCCTGTCGGTAAGGTAGAGAGAATGATTGATGATAATTACGATCAAACTGCATTGTTAATATTTAATCGCATTAATCTGGTAAATAATTCAGTACTTATTGTAGGTGACTCATATTACTATATCGTAAAATATGTTACACAGTGCAATAGAGCAGACGGTGTATATTAAATAGAATTTTCAAAAGTAAAACGCTTCGCATTTCCACGATGAGTAACCAAATTGCCTTTTAATTATTCGCTACTGCTTCGTCGTAATTACATATTTTTGCTATTCCCATCTCTTAATCTCGCCTATTCTCTCCTTGTCTCGCCCTTCGCCGGTTGCATATTTCGAAAAATAAACTTTCGACTAATACACTCCACGGAAAATTGTTTTAAGCAGATTTCACGCGAAAGGAATTACCTTTAAAACGGACCAAGTTCTCTCGCAGTTTACCTTGTTATATGTTCTTTTTCAGCTTACGGCTTAACTAAATTGCAGTCGGTACTGTACTACTAACTACCTACCACCGGTTTTATAATGAAAAAAAAAACGAACGAACGAACGAACAACTGAGATAAATAAGTAATTTAAAGATATGTTACTCGTAGGTATATTTATGCAGAAGTATTTTCTAAATTTTTTACGTCGAACAAGCAGTATCGTAAAGCCATTTATGCTACCCTCATAAAACTTACTTTATCCACTAATAACTCATGACTTTCTTCTTTCTTTTAAGTTATAAGCTCGTAAGGATATTTTTCTCCTTTAAATCATCTAAGTTTGTAAAATATAAGAAGCTTGTTCGAAAAAAGAACGTGCTTGAAATTCTTTTATATATAACGGGGAGATGTAATACTTCGAAAGAATATTTAAAAAGGATATTACTCGTAAGCAATATCTCGTTTTAAAATATCATATCATTCATATCACGATCTTCCCTCGTAAAAAACTGTATCATTCTTTCGAATGAAGTTTTAATACCTACCCATCCACTTCTATTCATTAAACATTAAACTAAAACGCAAAATGAAGGCGTAAACACCTCGAGGCGCATATAAAACAACAAGCTGCACGGACCGTAATATAAAGCACGAGTTTACCGTACACAGACTTTCATAAATAAGCCGAAAAGTGGAAAACTTGGCAACTTTTATGTAGGAGCTTCTACAACTTCGTACATACGTTTAATAACAAATATCTAGATGAACAACAAGTACACGGTTAGAATAATGCATGCGGAAACAAATAAATTCGTTACGTTAACGTTTACCGTTTTTAACTTGCTCTCTTTTGACATTTATTTAATTTTGGTTTGCATGTAGGTACTTTTGGCTTTAATTCAGTAGAACATTTAAATGTCAAACGTGGCCCAATCAGAGATGTAAGTTCATTATTTCAATGTAATAACTTGCTCCATCTAAACGTCTACAATACTGTCAAGTTTGACGTTTAAATGTCAAACACTTCGCATTAGCTTGCCATATAAATGTCATCAGAGAATAAAACCGAATTAGGTTGTCAAGAACGTCAATTCTTGTCGAATTTGCAATTTCAATGTCAAATGTAGTCGTACAATACGTTTAATCCGGCAAAGTTTGACATTTAGATATTAAATGTGGGCTAGTTTCATATTTAAAATGTCCCATGCGATGCAGGTGTTCAAAATGACAGATACGGTTGAGTTTGACGTTTAAATGTCAAGTATGACCGAGCGAGACGTTCAAAACGTCTAATCCGGTAGAGTTTCGACATTTTAAATGTTAAATTTGGTCGATGTAAACGTCAAAAATGTCGTCAAAGACGATCGAGTTTAACAGTTAGATGTCAGATATGAGCGAGCTTGATCAAATACGGCTCAATTTTGCTCCCATAAGTGTGAAATGAGAAGGAAGACGTTCGAAATGTTATATATAATATACGGTCAATTTTGACATTTAGATGTCAAATTTAACCAATCTCGACGTCCACAATATTCAATACGATTGATTTTGACGTCTATATGTTAAATGTGGACGATGCAGATGCTTAAAACATCCAATTACAGTCGAGTTTGACATTTAGATGTTAAATGAGGCCAACATAGACGTTTAAAAATGTCTAATACGGTCTAGTTTGACATATAAATGCCAAATGTGATCAAAATAGACATTCAGAGTGTTCAATACGGTCGAGCTTGACATTTAGATGTCAAATGTGTCTAACATAGACGTTCAAAATGTCTAAAACAGCCTAGTTTGACATTTAAATGTCAAGTGTGATCAAAATAGACTTTCAGAATGTTCAATACGGTCGTGTTTGACATTTAGATGTCAAATTTGACCAACCTCGACGTCCACAATATTCAATACGATTGATTTTGACGTGTATATGTTAAATGTGGTCGATGCAGACGCTTAAAACATCCAATTACAGTCGAGTTTGACATTTAGATGTCAAATGAGGTCAACATAGACGTCTAAAAATGTCTAATACGGTCTAGTTTGACATATAAATGCCAAGTGTGATCAAAATAGACATTCAGAGTGTTCAATACGGTCAATTTTGACTTTTAGATGTCAAATGTGTTTAACATAGATATAGGCGTTCAAAATGTCTAAAACAGCCTAGTTTGACATTTAAATGTCATGTGTGATCAAAATAGACCTTCAGAATGTTCAATACGGTCGTGTTTGATATTTAGATGTCAAATTTGACCAACCTCGACGTCCACAATATTCAATACGATTGATTTTGACGTGTATATGTTAAATGCGGACGATGCAGATGCTTAAAACATCCAATTACAGTCGAGTTTGACATTTAGATGTCAAATGAGGCCAACATAGACGTCTAAAAATGTCTAATACGGCCTAGTTTGACATATAAATGCCAAGTGTGATCAAAATAGACATTCAGAGTGTCCAATACGGTCGACTTTGACATTTAGATGTCAAATGTGTCTAACATAAGCTTTGTTTCTGCAGCCGTTTCCAACGGTTGGAAGTATCAGGAGCATTACAATAAAAGCGTTCGGTTTTATTGTATTGCGCGTGCTCCTGATACTTCCAACCACTTCCAACCGTTGGAAACGGCTGTAGAAACAAAGCTATAGACGTTCAAAATGTCTAAAACAGCCTAGTTTGACATTTAAATGCCAAGTGTGATCAAAATAGACATTCAGAATGTTCAATACGGTCGAGTTTGACATTTAGATGTCAAATGTGTCTAACATAGACGTTCAAAATGTCTAAAACAGCCTAGTTTGACATTTAAATGTCAAATATGATCAAAATAGACTTTCAGAATGTTCAATGCGATCGAGTTTGACATTTAGATGTCAAATATGAATTTGATATTCAAAATGTCCCATACGGTCGAGTTTGACGTTTAGATGTCAAATGTGACCAAGCTAGACGTTCACAATATTCAATACGGTCAAGTTTGACATTTAAATGTCAAATCTGGCCGATGTAAACGATAAAATTGTTGAATATGGTGCAGTTTGACACTTAGATGTCAAATGTGTCTAACAAAGACGTTCAAAATGTCTAAAACGGCCTAGTTTGACATTTACATGTCAAGTGTGATCAAAGTAGAGATTCAGACTGTTCAATACAGTCGAGTTTGACATTTAGATGCTAAATCTGGGCGAGTTTGATATTGAAAATGTCCAATATGGGTGAGAGCGCTATTTAAATGTCGATAGAAAGGTTAAATACGGTGGATATAGTCATTTAGATGTGAAATGTGGGTGAAATTGATATTCATAATGTGCAATATGGTCGAGTTTGACGTTTAGATGTCAAATCTAGACAATATAAACGATAAAAATGCCCAATATGGTCCAGTTTAATACTTAGATGTCAAATGTGGCTGATATAGACGTTTAAAAATGTCTAATACGGTCAAGTTTGACATTTAAATATCAAATGTGATCAAAATTGACGTTCAGAGTGTTCAATACGGTCGGGCGAATTTGATATTGAAAATATCCAAGATGCCATTTAAATGTCAAATAAGGGCGCGGTAGGTAATAGAGAAAGGTTAAATACGGTCGATATTATCATTTAGAAATTTAGATGATAGAACCGTTGGGGAATTTGATGTTCATAGTCTCCAATATGGTTGAGTTTAACATTTGAATGTCAAATGAAGGGGGCGCAGACGATAAAAAGGTCCAATATGTGCCGTTTTGACATTTAGACGTCAAATGTAGCTGACGTTGACGTTCAAAATGTTCAATACGATCGAGTTTGACATCTGAATGTCAAATGTGACCGATGTACAAACATGATAAAAATGTTGAATACGGTTGAGTTTGAGGTTGAGGTTGAGATGCCAGATGTGAGCGAATTTAAGATTCTAAATGCACAAGATGGTTGATGAATTTGACGTTTAGATGTCGAACGTGGTCAACACAGACGTGCAAACTGTTTCACACCATTGAATTTGACATTTAAATGTCAAATGTGCACGATATAGACCACAAAATGTCTAACATGGTCGAGTTTGAAATTCTAAATCTTCGATATGACTAAGTTTGACAGTTAAATGTCGAAGGTGGTCAAACTAGACGTTCGGAATGTCCAATACGTCAATAAGTTACAATAATTGATATAGATGGCGTTTCGTTCGTTGTTACAGATTATTTATTACAAAGTTTGTACTAAATATTTGTTAAAGTAAAACGTAACATTCGTCATTTTAGAAGAATCAAATATTTGCCTTTTAAAAGTAATTAGAGAAGTCGTTAAAGGGGCAAAGTTCATCTTGTAATGCGAACGTTTCACTACTTAGTCCTTTAACTTTATCACTTTTAATTTAATTCCATTCCACGAACGCTCCGCGAGTAGTCTTATTTCTTTATTGCGAACTCGTTTGCAATTTTTGAATAAGTTCCCGTTATTTCTCCGACTGCGAATTTAATTCTTTCGAAGTTCTTCTTTTAACTGTCATAGACATGAGCTCCGCAAAGGCGACGGGAGTGCTCCTCTCTTCGCGAATTGCATTTGAATAAATGCTAATTGTGGTAAAAAGGGTCGTTAGAACTTTGATATATATGTATGTGTATTCCAATTTTGAGATAGCATCCATCGAAACAAGACGAAAAATTTTTTTTTAATAAAAACCTTGTTTCAACATACATGGATACGCATCAATTTCTTTTTGTATATTACCTCAGGACATATTGATACAATACTCGTATATGTTTACAATGTTCGCATCTCCATCTCGGCGTATGGGATGGGACAAGAAAAAATTGGAAAATGTTACGTACAAAGGCGTTTGTCGATGTAGGCCTGGGGGCGGTATAAATCAGTCTCTCCCTTATATATTTGTAGGAAAATTGCGTTCGTTTTAGAATTTTTCTAGGCCCCCTTATATACATACATAACCAACAATTTATTTTTTTTCCGATCCACCATTAATCTCATCATATACAAACTTTATTTCCCCTTTCCCGTACTCTATCTCATTTCCTTTCTAATATGACAGCAGCGGAGGTATAAAATTACAGAGAGACCTTCTTTAGCGAACGATGTACACAGATTCCGTTTATCGCAGTTTCATCTCGCCAGAAGAAGATAAAATAAAAGAAGGCACTTATTTACGTTTCCCCGTCGTTTATACCTTTTTTTTCCCTTCCACGGCTTTTCTTTAAGTGAAGCAATATCTGCGTAAACGTGCAAAGTTTTTATATTATCCCCTTTATTAGATAAAGACCGCTACCACTCTTAGGGAACTCATCCCTAGGGTATACCATTCCGATTTTGTCTGTGACGTTTAAATTGGATCTCGCGGACCACTTAAAATGGAATAATCGGAACGCTAAAGTCGAGGGGAATCAAGATTATGGAGGAAATGTAATTAATTATGCTTCGGGTGGGATACACGCTCATTGAGAAAATCGATATCTAATCAGGAATATTACTTTATTTAGGTAATGGCGAGGGATCAATAGAAATGTTGCTTGTTTTCTTTAAGCAAGACTACCACGCAGTTTGCAATTGTTTTTTTGAAGAATTCACTTGTTGATTTAGAATTTGCATGGATTCTGTTTCACATTTTAATTCCTACGAAAGTCTGTGAGCAATGAGTCATTACTCTTGTTGTTCGTAACTCACGTCGACGTAAATAATAATGCCAGTTTTAATTATTCTTGTTGTTCGCACCAGTACGCATATGACACGAACAATATCAAGAATAATAATGCCACTTTTAATTTAAAACTTGCGATCCTCTTGGTTAATAATGCAACCTGTATCAATGTTAGTTATGACACGTTCGAATTTTGACCGAATATTTCGGCAAACAGAAGATCTGTTCCCGCTTCGTGACAGACGACCCAAAAAGATTGGAGAATTCAGTTCATTGCAAAGAAATGTTAAAAATTTCCCAAAGGAATTGGGCAAGCATGTCAGCCATTGTAACTTTTGATGATGAAACGTGGATTTTGATTAGAACGTCCAATTACAGTCGAGTTTGACATTTAGATGTCAAATGTGTCTAACATAGACGTTCAAAATATCTAATACAGCCTACTTTGACATTTAAATATCAAGTGTGATCAAAATAGACGTTCAGGGTGTTCAATACGGTCATTTAGATGTCAAATGTGACCAAGCTAAACGTTCACAATATTCGATGATATTCCAAATGTCAAATCTGGATGATGTAGATCGAGTTTGACGTTTAGAAATGGTGTTTAAAAATGTCAAATTTAGTTTGGGATTTAAATGTCAAATGATAACGTAGACGTTTTAAAAATGTCCAATACGGTTTAGTTTGGGATTTAAATGTTCAAATGATGATTTTGACAAAGTTAACGTTCAATATGAGTGTTCAAATAGATATAGACGATTGAGTTTGACATTTAGATGTCAAATATGGCGTTCAGAGTGTTCATTTTTAGATATTCAAAATGTCAAATACGGTCGAGTTTGACGTTTAGAGGTGTCAAATGTGACCAAGCTAAACGTTCACAATATTCGATACGATCGATTTTGACATTTAAGTGTCAAATCTGGACAATGTAGATAATACAAATGCCAAATATGGTCCATTTTGACATTTAAACGTCAAATGTGGCTGATATAGATGTTTAAAAATATCCAATACGGTTTAGTTTGGGATTCAAATGTCAAATGTGATCAAAGTTAACGTTCATAGTGTTCAATACAGTCGAGTTTGACGTTTAGGTGTCAAATGTAACCAACCTAGACGTTAACAATATTCGATACGATCGATTTTGACATTTAAATGTCAAATCTGGATAATGTACACAATAAAAATGCCCCACATACGTCAAATGTGGCAGATGCAGGTGTTCAAAATGACAAATACGGTTGAGTTTTGACATTTAAACGTCAAATCTGGTCGATTTAGACGTCTAGAACGTCAAATTCAGCAGAAAAATGTACAATATCAATCAATGTCCGAGTTTGATGTTTAAATGTTAAGTATGCTCGAGCTAGACGTTTAAAACGTCTAATCCGGTAGAGTTTCGACATTTAAATGTTAAAATTGGCCGATATAAACGTTAAAAATGTCCAATACGATCGAGTTTAACAGATGTAGATGTCAGATATAGGCGAGCTTGATGAAATACGGCTCAGTTTTGCTCCTATAAATGTGAAATGAGAAGAAAGACGTTCGATATGTCCAATACGGTCGAGTTTGACGTTTAGATGTTAAATTTGACCAACCTCGACGTTCACAATATTCAATACGATTGATTTTGACGTCTATATGTTAAATGTGGACGATGCAGATGCTTAAAACATCCAATTTTACAGCATTTGAGTTTGACATTTAGATGTCAAATGATTTAATATATGACGTTTAAAAATGTCTAAAACGGCCTAGTTTGATATTTAAATGTCAAGTGTGATCAAAATAGACGTTCAGAGTGTTCAATACGGTCATTCAGATGTCAAATGTGGGCGAATTTGATATTCAAAATGTCCAATACGGTCACAATATTCAATACGGTCGAGTTTGACATTTAAATCTCAAATCTGGACAATATAAATGTTTAAAAATGTCTAATACGGTCTAGTTTGACATTTAAATGTCAAATGTGATCAAAGTTAACGTTCAGAGTGTTCAATACGGTCGAGTTTGACATTTAGATGCCAAATCTGGGCGAAATTGATATTGGAAACGTCCAATATGCGTAAGAGTGCTATTTAAATGTCAAATAGGGAAGAGGGGGGGGGGGTGTAGGCGATAGAAAGGATAAATACGGTGGATAGTCATTTGAACGTGAAATGTTGGTGGGAATTTGATGTTCATAATCTCCAATATGGTTGATTTTACCATTTCAATGTCGAATGAAGGGGGCGCAGACGATAAAAGGTCCAATATGTGATCGATTTTGACATTTAGATGTTAAACGCGGCCAACCTAGACGTTCAAAATATTCAATACGATCGATTTTGACATTTAATTGTCAAATTTGAACAATCTAAACAATAAAAATGCCCAATATGGCCTAGTTTGACATTTAAACTTCAAATTTGGGCGAAAATTTGGGTGATTGAAAATGTCCAATATTGGGGGGGGGAGGGGGATCTACGATCCACGCAATTCGACCAGTCATGGAGGCGATCACAGGAAAAACGATTGAATGGGGCACCTTGATAACGATTGATGTTAGAAACGCGTTTATCGTGAGCGAATTAAGTGACCGAGTATCATCATATCCCAGTCTGTCCCAGATCCGATAAAACTCTGGTTTGGCCAATTTTAAGGACCTGTGTGGACCTGCTCTGTATCAGCGAGACTAAGATTTGGGCAAACAGAAACTCTACCCGCACTTCGTAACAGACGACCAAAAAGATTGAAGAGTTCAGCATTGCAAAGACATGTTAAAAAATGTCCACCACCACAACCAAACGTCAGAGTCACCATCAGTGGAAGTCACCGGAAGAGCCAAATCAGAAGAGCAAAATCGACGAGTTCGTCCGAAATATTGAAAGCCAGACAGTTGGTTCTATCGCACAAAACCATCACCACCGTATTCACCTGGTTTGGCTCCTTTTACTGTGCATAATGACGTCTTTTCGTTAGTGAGATCTATTTGCTACACTTGAAAATACTTCCGACAGATTTAGAAGAGGAAGGAAATAAAACCGAAAGCAAAAAATCTAGTTCACTTCATTTAATACAAGTACCATTAATTCTTATTAATTAAACGAATGCCTCATTAATTAATCCTCTTGGCAGGCACACTCCCTAATAATCACGTCGAATGCATACAATAATTAAAGTATCCCCAATAAACATCGGTAATTAATGATTATTTACAGAAATCAGCCACATATATACATATAAAGTTTCATTTTAGCATGTTGTTAACACTTCATCTACGCATACACACGCTTATCCATATAATTACGCCCTCGTTAGCGAAGTAGGTGGTTTCAAGAAGGTGTCAGTTAAAAAGTTAAGCGCGTATGTATGTATACGTCGCTCCGTTACAGCGCCAGAAAGTGTTAGCAGACGTAGGCATCAACTTCGCGGCGTTTGGCAAGATATCCAGTATCGGATGGAGCAGAAATTCCGGAAAGCATCCATCTGCGATAACGTTTCCGAGTTTTCAGAGATGCCTCGTTAAGAGCTTGCAGTAATTTATTACCTTCATTAGACCATTAGATCCTCCCTTGCTCTCCGTACAACATGATTAAACCAGTCAAATAAAGCGCGTACGTTATTACTTACCAGGGCTGCTGTTAATTACTATAATGTGCCTTAAATTAAATTTAACGGGGAGGATATTTTAGAAAATCCGATCGTCTTTTTTATTATTATTATTTATATAACTGTATATAACTGACTTTTTCCGAATTATTAAAATAAGTGCCCTTCTGAAACAACGAGCCAATATCTACTTCGTTCGTTGGAGCATTCCCCCAAGGCAACTCGCTCTGGAGACAAAAAAAGAAGATATTTATAAAATATCTTTGACCAAATACGAAGAAGAAATTACTTAACCTCAATAAGATATATCGTTAACAATATAAAAGTTTTTCAGCTGTTGACTATTGAGCTGTCAATCATATTGATGAATAGTGACCACCACAATTTTTATTCGATAATTTGCTATTCCATTGTCGTGAAGATCAACTACCTTCCATGTATTTATTGTACTCTCTGATATTACATTAGGTTGTGGAATTGCTTCCTCTTTCTGTTGTACCATTTAGCCTGGACCAGAGGGAGTACTTTGCGAACATTGGTCATTACACTGACGACAGAATTGTCGTTCCATTGCACTACTAATACTTCCAAATTAGTATCAAACGTACACAACATATATTATGAACCTCGTTGTTTCTTATTCATAACATTTTTTGTTTCAATTGGACACTTTTCCAGATTATACCGAAAAGAGAATGAGAAGAGGAAAAGTTGTCGAAAAAAAAAATTCTGTGTAGGTTTGCGATAATAAATCCAATACAACTCTCGTTCCCAATGAAAGGTGTTTTTTCAGTTTTTTCTTGTACCTACTTTTCCACCATACAGAATAAATTTAATAAATTTATAAGCACCATAACTTGAACCCAAATTTGATGGGCTTACCTCGGATGTACATTTTACAGGAATGTCTTCCAAAATACAGAACCATTTCTTCGTCTATTGACAGATTATGATCAAAAACTCCGAATTGGATAAACTTATCATCTTTATTCAATTCTGTATTGCCTATTATTGCTCTGAAACTATAGGAATGACGTAATTGTGGTCTGATACTAGTGGCATCATCTGATTGGTTGCTGACACTGGTGTGTCAAGACCGGCTGGTATGACCTTTAGTATAGAGGTCGAAGTCTTTTCGATGACCGAAACGATTTTCTTTGGTATCGAGCCAATTTCAGTTTGATGCTTTTATGCGACGTTGCATCGTAGTGCAACAAAAACCAACTGCTTGATTGTCGATATTCCAGTTGGACTCGTCGAATTCTCGAGCGTCTAACCTTTTGAGACGAATTCACTCTGATCAATTCCCTTTGAATCGAAGAAAACGGTCAGCATTGTCTTGGGTTTGCTCTTCGGATTTGGCTCTTCTGGTGACTTCCATGCCGCACACTGCCGTTTCGGTTTTGACTCATATTGAAACCAACACCCTCCATCACTAATTACAATGGCTGGGACATGCTTGCCGGATTCCTTAAGGACATTTTTAACATGTCTTTACAATGCTGAACTCTCCAACCGTTTTGGTCGTCTGTTACGAAGTGCGGGTAGAGTTTCTGTTTGCCCAAATCTTCCGGGTCAAAATTTGATAGACTGTGCCTTTCGGTATTCCAGTTTCCTCTTCGAGAAGAAAAATTTCTTTGGCTGTCTCGATATTTTCTTCATTGCCAGTGATGTTTGGCGTCACTGCTCGATAATTGTCAAGGTTGTCACAACTGTGTTTGTATGGTAATACAACGCCACTGATTTCAAACTTATCACTCTCTCACTTCCCTCCAAAAAAAATATGATAAGAGCCACGTCAGAAATGTTCGGCAAATTAACAAAGGAAACAAAAACGAGGTGAATGGACTTAATGACGACTTGGCGTCAGTTTTGAAGTTTAGAAAGGAGATGCCACGTGGAATGAAGCTTAAAGGATGACCAGAAATACAAAAGAACGAACAAAGTTTGCACCCGTAGCAAGGAAACACCTTGATGCAAATAGGAGGTGAAAGGAACAAAACAATTGGAGACCGAAAAGAAACGACAGAAAATAGAAAAACGTTTAACGTTTTAGAGGTTTAGAGGCGCAATTGTGGAAAAATTTCAGTTTCTTGAAAACTAGTGGAAGGGCCGAAGTTTCTCAGTAAAAGTCAAGTTAATCGAGGCTTAATAAATAACTTTAATTTAGTTACTCACACACATTCAACACATCAAACTTCCTCATTCAACAGCATAAATTAACTTATCCAGAATTTATATCGTCGCGTGAGCGGATCAGTATGGACCAATTCAATTCTTGTTCCGACCCGAGACCGTCGAGCCATCGTGAATTCCCCGGAATTAAATTTACGTTAGCCTATAATGGTCGGTACTAATAACAGAGATGTTCATAAAGTTTTTCCTCACTAAAAGAATTTTAATAATGCAAAAGCGGCGGTGTACGGGGCGAGGTGCAAGCCGGCCTCAGCATAAGCGCGCGGATCAGCGAAGGTTGAAGTTCCCCCGGACGATGTTCCGGGGATTTCGGCCGCCGTCGATCTCTCCTATACACTAAGATAATAATAGAGGACCTTTCGCGAGAGGGTTCCTCTTTTTTCCCGACTTCTTTCTCGCGCACTTCTCGCTAAAGTTTCAGGTCGTTTTCTGATCTACCTCTTCTGCTCTCTAAGATATTACGTTCACGTAAGAGGTTGGTTAATATTATCGGAAAAGTTCGATGGTGTAATTTATCAAACAAGTATAAAAAAAAGGAAAAATTTCGTGTTGCCGAAAAGTTGAACGATATAAAATGAAACTTAAATTTTGTTTAAATGAAATATGTAGAATTAAACTTTCTTGTAATAAAATATATTTTTACGACTCTCAGACTTATTCAATTAATAAATTTACAACCATTCTTTTATAGCGCAACTTTTAAAAAAATTCTACCATAAAAACACAATTTGGAACAGAAATTTTCCTTGAATTGTATTAAGATAATCGTAATAATACTCCTATAAATAAATTTACATTTATGCTGAAGGCGTATTGTTGAGAAATCGGAATTCAATTCAGATTTTATTACAACTCCGTGTAGTCTATAGATAGGGGAAATACCCGTCATAGTACAGGAAGCATTTAACTCTTTTTATTACCTATTACCTCGTTCAATGTGTAATAAATGCAGGTACCATCGCGTCGAGACGGTTTGACTATATTAGATAAACAAATGTGTACTGATTTCCCGGTTGCACTGATTCTAAACTGGAGACTAATAACTCCTTATACAGAATTTTTGTTTTGTAAATGCTTCTTATTTAAGAGAAAATTGAATGCATTGAAAAACCATGTAATGGTTGAGGGTAATCCATGGAAGTCGGTTTATAATTTGCTTAGTAAGAAAGTTAGACCTGACAACATTTTTAAGTCTGTGCTTGTCCAGAACATGGAGACACTGTCCTGGAATTAAATCGTAAGTGTGATCTTGGATCGTCTCCTGTCGACCATGGACGACAGTGTTAGCAGTCAATCTGATTGAATCCGAAGTTGTAAGAAAACTTTGGCTCTCGAAGCCTGAGCTATTATTGGCAATCTTTAATAGGTATTTGGTGGAAGGCACTTTTCTGGATATCCGGAAACCGGGGGAGATCAGGTTACTTACGAAAGACTGCTAATGAAGAGGATCCTCATGCACTATGAGGCAAATCATTAACCTGAACCTACTTGCCGAGGAGGAAGCAGATCCATCAAACGGTTATCGAGCTAGGTAATATTTATATGATGAAAAAGTTGTCCAGAAAATTTATGAAAGTTTGAACGGTCACAGCGCTCAAACGCGTTAATGTGCCTTCCTGGTAGTTTGTCCTCTCGTTTCGATGAACAAGATGAACCATCTGGCCGAGAGCGAAGTAGATTCATCAAACGGTTCTCGAGAAAATTTATCTCTATAACCCGTTAATGTGCCTTGCTGGGAGTTTGGCCTCTCGTTTAGATTATCAAGGTGAACCTACTTGCCGAGGGGGAAGCAGATCCATCAAACGGTAATCGAGCTAGGTAATATTTATATGATGAAAAAGTTGTCCTGAAAATTTATGAAAGCTTCAACGGTCACAGCGCTCAAACGCGTTAATGTGCCTTCCTGGGGGTTTGTCCTCTCGTTTAGATGAACAAGATGAACCATCTGGCCGAGAGCGAAGTAGATTCATCAAACGGTTCTCGAGAAAATTTATCTCTATAACCCGTTAATGTGCCTTGCTGGGAGTTTGGCCTCTCGTTTAGATTAACAAGGTGAACCTACTTGCCGAGGGGGAAGCAGATCCATCAAACGGTAATCGAGCTAGGTAATATTTATATGATGAAAAAGTTGTCCTGAAAATTTATGAAAGTTTGAACGGTCACAGCGCTCAAACGCGTTAATGTGCCTTCCTGGGAGTTTGTCCTCTCGTTTCGATGAACAAGATGAACCATCTGGTCGAGAGCGAAGTAGATTCATCAAACGGTTCTCGAGAAAATTTATCTCTATAACCCGTTAATGTGCCTTGCTGGGAGGTTGGCCTCTCGTTTAGATTAACAAGGTGAACCTACTTGCCGAGGGGGAAGCAGATCCATCAAACGGTAATCGAGCTAGGTAATATTTATATGATGAAAAAGTTGTCCTGAAAATTTATGAAAGTTTGAACGGTCACAGCGCTCAAACGCGTTAATGTGCCTTCCTGGGGTTTGTCCTCTCGTTTAGATGAACAAGATGGACCATCTGGCCGAGAGCGAAATAGATTCATCAAACGGTTCTCGAGAAAATTTATCTCTATAACCCGTTAATGTGCCTTGCTGGGAGTTTGGCCTCTCGTTTAGATTAACAAGGTGAACCTACTTGCCGAGGGGGAAGCAGATCCATCAAACGGTAATCGAGCTAGGTAATATTTATATGATGAAAAAGTTGTCCTGAAAATTTATGAAAGTTTGAACGGTCACAGCGCTCAAACGCGTTAATGTGCCTTCCTGGGGGTTTGTCCTCTCGTTTAGATGAACAAGATGAACCATCTGGCCGAGAGCGAAATAGATTCATGAAACGGTTCCCGAGAAAATTTATCTCTATAACCCGTTAATGTGCCTTGCTGGGAGTTTGGCCTCTCGTTTAGATTAACAAGGTGAACCTACTTGCCGAGGGGGAAGCAGATCCATCAAACGGTAATCGAGCTAGGTAATATTTATATGATGAAAAAGTTGTCCTGAAAATTTATGAAAGTTTGAACGGTCACAGCGCTCAAACGCGTTAATGTGCCTTCCTGGGAGTTTGTCCTCTCGTTTCGATGAACAAGATGAACCATCTGGTCGAGAGCGAAGTAGATTCATCAAACGGTTCTCGAGAAAATTTATCTCTATAACCCGTTAATGTGCCTTGCTGGGAGGTTGGCCTCTCGTTTAGATTACCAAGATGAACCATCTGGCCCAGAGCGAAGTAGATTCATCAAACGGTTCTCGAGAAAATTTATCTCTATAACGCGTTAATGTGCCTTGCTGGGAGTTTGGCCTCTCGTTTAGATTAACAAGGTGACCCTACTTGCCGAGGGGGAAGCAGATCCATCAAACGGTAATCGAGCTAGGTAATATTTATATGATGAAAAAGTTGTCCTGAAAATTTATGAAAGTTTGAACGGTCACAGCGCTCAAACGCGTTAATGTGCCTTCCTGGGAGTTTGTCCTCTCGTTTCGATGAACAAGATGAACCATCTGGTCGAGAGCGAAGTAGATTCATCAAACGGTTCTCGAGAAAATTTATCTCTATAACCCGTTAATGTGCCTTGCTGGGAGGTTGGCCTCTCGTTTAGATTAACAAGGTGAACCTACTTGCCGAGGGGGAAGCAGATCCATCAAACGGTAATCGAGCTAGGTAATATTTATATGATGAAAAAGTTGTCCTGAAAATTTATGAAAGTTTGAACGGTCACAGCGCTCAAACGCGTTAATGTGCCTTCCTGGGGGTTTGTCCTCTCGTTTAGATGAACAAGATGGACCATCTGGCCGAGAGCGAAATAGATTCATGAAACGGTTCCCGAGAAAATTTATCTCTATAACCCGTTAATGTGCCTTGCTGGGAGTTTGGCCTCTCGTTTAGATTAACAAGGTGAACCTACTTGCCGAGGGGGAAGCAGATCCATCAAACGGTAATCGAGCTAGGTAATATTTATATGATGAAAAAGTTGTCCTGAAAATTTGTGAAAGTTTGAACGGTCACAGCGCTCAAACGCGTTAATGTGCCTTCCTGGTAGTTTGTCCTCTCGTTTCGATGAACAAGATGAACCATCTGGCCGAGAGCGAAATAGATTCATGAAACGGTTCCCGAGAAAATTTATCTCTATAACCTGTTAATGTGCCTTGCTGGGAGTTTGGCCTCTCGTTTAGATTAACAAGGTGAACCTACTTGCCGAGGGGGAAGCAGATCCATCAAACGGTAATCGAGCTAGGTAATATTTATATGATGAAAAAGTTGTCCTGAAAATTTGTGAAAGTTTGAACGGTCACAGCGCTCAAACGCGTTAATGTGCCTTCCTGGTAGTTTGTCCTCTCGTTTCGATGAACAAGATGAACCATCTGGCCGAGAGCGAAATAGATTCATGAAACGGTTCCCGAGAAAATTTATCTCTATAACCTGTTAATGTGCCTTGCTGGGAGTCTGGCCTCTCGTTTAGATTAACAAGGTGAACCTACTTGCCGAGGGGGAAGCAGATCCATCAAACGGTAATCGAGCTAGGTAATATTTATATGATGAAAAAGTTGTCCTGAAAATTTGTGAAAGTTTGAACGGTCACAGCGCTCAAACGCGTTAATGTGCCTTCCTGGGGGTTTGTCCTCTCGTTTAGATGAACAAGATGAACCATCTGGCCGAGAGCGAAATAGATTCATGAAACGGTTCCCGAGAAAATTTATCTCTATAACCCGTTAATGTGCCTTGCTGGGAGTTTGGTCTCTCGTTTAGATTAACAAGGTGAACCTACTTGCCGAAAGGGAAGCAGATCCATCAAACGGTAATCGAGCTAGGTAATATTTATATGATGAAAAAGTTGTCCTGAAAATTTATGAAAGTTTGAACGGTCACAGCGCTCAAACGCGTTAATGTGCCTTCCTGGGGGTTTGTCCTCTCGTTTAGATGAACAAGATGAACCATCTGGCCGAGAGCGAAATAGATTCATGAAACGGTTCCCGAGAAAATTTATCTCTATAACCCGTTAATGTGCCTTGCTGGGAGTTTGGCCTCTCGTTTAGATTAACAAGGTGAACCTACTTGCCGAAAGGGAAGCAGATCCATCAAACGGTAATCGAGCTAGGTAATATTTATATGATGAAAAAGTTGTCCTGAAAATTTGTGAAAGTTTGAACGGTCACAGCGCTCAAACGCGTTAATGTGCCTTCCTGGGGGTTTGTCCTCTCGTTTAGATGAACAAGATGAACCATCTGGCCGAGAGCGAAATAGATTCATGAAACGGTTCCCGAGAAAATTTATCTCTATAACCCGTTAATGTGCCTTGCTGGGAGTTTGGCCTCTCGTTTAGATTAACAAGGTGAACCTACTTGCCGAGGGGGAAGCAGATCCATCAAACGGTAATCGAGCTAGGTAATATTTATATGATGAAAAAGTTGTCCTGAAAATTTATGAAAGTTTGAACGGTCACAGCGCTCAAACGCGTTAATGTGCCTTCCTGGGGGTTTGTCCTCTCGTTTAGATGAACAAGATGAACCATCTGGCCGAGAGCGAAATTGATTCATCAAACGGTTCTCGAGAAAATTTATCTCTATAACCCGTTAATGTGTCTTGCTGGGAGTTTGGCCTCTCGTTTAGATTAACAAGGTGAACCTACTTGCCGAGGGGGAAGCAGATCCATCAAACGGTAATCGAGCTAGGTAATATTTATATGATGAAAAAGTTGTCCTGAAAATTTATGAAAGTTTGAACGGTCACAGCGCTCAAACGCGTTAATGTGCCTTCCTGGGGGTTTGTCCTCTCGTTTAGATGAACAAGATGAACCATCTGGCCGAGAGCGAAATAGATTCATTAAACGGTTCTCGAGAAAATTTATCTCTATAACCCGTTAATGTGCCTTGCTGGGAGTTTGGCCTCTCGTTTAGATTAACAAGGTGAACCTACTTGCCGAGGGGGAAGCAGATCCATCAAACGGTAATCGAGCTAGGTAATATTTATATGATGAAAAAGTTGTCCTGAAAATTTATGAAAGTTTGAACGGTCACAGCGCTCAAACGCGTTAATGTGCCTTCCTGGGGGTTTGTCCTCTCGTTTAGATGAACAAGATGAACCATCTGGCCGAGAGCGAAATTGATTCATCAAACGGTTCTCGAGAAAATTTATCTCTATAACCCGTTAATGTGTCTTGCTGGGAGTTTGGCCTCTCGTTTAGATTAACAAGGTGAACCTACTTGCCGAGGGGGAAGCAGATCCATCAAACGGTAATCGAGCTAGGTAATATTTATATGATGAAAAAGTTGTCCTGAAAATTTATGAAAGTTTGAACGGTCACAGCGCTCAAACGCGTTAATGTGCCTTCCTGGGGGTTTGTCCTCTCGTTTAGATGAACAAGATGAACCATCTGGCCGAGAGCGAAATAGATTCATTAAACGGTTCTCGAGAAAATTTATCTCTATAACCCGTTAATGTGCCTTGCTGGGAGTTTGGCCTCTCGTTTAGATTAACAAGGTGAACCTACTTGCCGAGGGGGAAGCAGATCCATCAAACGGTAATCGAGCTAGGTAATATTTATATGATGAAAAAGTTGTCCTGAAAATTTGTGAAAGTTTGAACGGTCACAGCGCTCAAACGCGTTAATGTGCCTTCCTGGGGGTTTGTCCTCTCGTTTAGATGAACAAGATGAACCATCTGGCCGAGAGCGAAATAGATTCATGAAACGGTTCCCGAGAAAATTTATCTCTATAACCCGTTAATGTGCCTTGCTGGGAGTTTGGCCTCTGGTTTAGATTAACAAGGTGAACCTACTTGCCGAGGGGGAAGCAGATCCATCAAACGGTAATCGAGCTAGGTAATATTTATATGATGAAAAAGTTGTCCTGAAAATTTATGAAAGTTTGAACGGTCACAGCGCTCAAACGCGGTAATGTGCCTCCCTGGGGGTTTGTCCTCTCGTTTAGATGAACAAGATGAACCATCTGGCCGAGAGCGAAGTAGATTCATCAAACGGTTCTCGAGAAAATTTATCTCTATAAGCCGTTAATGTGCCTTGCTGGGAGTTTGGCCTCTCGTTTAGATTAACAAGGTGAACCTACTTGCCGAGGGGGAAGCAGATCCATCAAACGGTTATCGAGCTAGGTAATATTTATATGATGAAAAAGTTGTCCTGAAAATTTATGAAAGTTTGAACGGTCACAGCGCTCAAACGCGGTAATGTGCCTCCCTGGGGGTTTGTCGTCTCGTTTAGATGAACAAGATGAACCATCTGGCCGAGAGCGAAATAGATTCATGAAACGGTTCCCGAGAAAATTTATCTCTATAACCCGTTAATGTGCCTTGCTGGGAGTTTGGCCTCTCGTTTAGATTAACAAGGTGAACCTACTTGCCGAGGGGGAAGCAGATCCATCAAACGGTAATCGAGCTAGGTAATATTTATATGATGAAAAAGTTGTCCTGAAAATTTATGAAAGTTTGAACGGTCACAGCGCTCAAACGCGTTAATGTGCCTTCCTGGGGTTTGTCCTCTCGTTTAGATGAACAAAATGGACCATCTGGCCGAGAGCGAAATAGATTCATGAAACGGTTCCCGAGAAAATTTATCTCTATAACCCGTTAATGTGCCTTGCTGGGAGTTTGGCCTCTCGTTTAGATTAACAAGGTGAACCTACTTGCCGAGGGGGAAGCAGATCCATCAAACGGTAATCGAGCTAGGTAATATTTATATGATGAAAAAGTTGTCCTGAAAATTTGTGAAAGTTTGAACGGTCACAGCGCTCAAACGCGTTAATGTGCCTTCCTGGGGGTTTGTCCTCTCGTTTAGATGAACAAGATGAACCATCTGGCCGAGAGCGAAATAGATTCATGAAACGGTTCCCGAGAAAATTTATCTCTATAACCCGTTAATGTGCCTTGCTGGGAGTTTGGCCTCTCGTTTAGATTAACAAGGTGAACCTACTTGCCGAGGGGGAAGCAGATCCATCAAACGGTAATCGAGCTAGGTAATATTTATATGATGAAAAAGTTGTCCTGAAAATTTATGAAAGTTTGAACGGTCACAGCGCTCAAACGCGTTAATGTGCCTTCCTGGAGGTTTGTCCTCTCGTTTAGATCAACAAGATGAATCATCTGCCGAGAGCGAAGTAGATTCATCAAACGGTTCTCGAGAAAATTTATCTCTATAACGCGTTAATGTGCCTTCCTGGGAGTTTGGCCTCTCGTTTAGATTAACAAGGTGAACCTACTTGCCGAGGGGGAAGCAGATCCATCAAACGGTAATCGAGCTAGGTAATATTTATATGATGAAAAAGTTGTCCTGAAAATTTATGAAAGTTTGAACGGTCACAGCGCTCAAACGCGGTAATGTGCCTCCCTGGGGGTTTGTCCTCTCGTTTAGATGAACAAGATGAACCATCTGGCCGAGAGCGAAGTAGATTCATCAAACGGTTCTCGAGAAAATTTATCTCTATAAGCCGTTAATGTGCCTTGCTGGGAGTTTGGCCTCTCGTTTAGATTAACAAGGTGAACCTACTTGCCGAGGGGGAAGCAGATCCATCAAACGGTTATCGAGCTAGGTAATATTTATATGATGAAAAAGTTGTCCTGAAAATTTATGAAAGTTTGAACGGTCACAGCGCTCAAACGCGGTAATGTGCCTCCCTGGGGGTTTGTCGTCTCGTTTAGATGAACAAGATGAACCATCTGGCCGAGAGCGAAGTAGATTCATCAAACGGTTCTCGAGAAAATTTATCTCTATAACGCGTTAATGTGCCTTGCTGGGAGTTTGTCCTCTCGTTTAGATTGACAAGGTGAACCTACTTGCAGAGGAGGAAGCAGATCCATCAAACGGTTATCGAGCTAGGTAATATTTATATGATGAAAAAGTTGTCCAAAAAATTTATGAAAGTTTGAATGGTCACAGCGCTCAAACGCGTTAATGTGCCTTCCTGGTAGTTTGTCCTCTCGTTTGGATTAACAAGATGAACCAACTTGCCCAGAGCGAAGCAAATTCATCAAACGGTTCTCGAGAAAATTTATCTCTATAACGCGTTAATGTGCCTTGCTGGGAGTTTGTCCTCTCGTTTAGATTAACAAGGTCAACCTACTTGCAGAGGAGGAAGCAGATCCATCAAACGGTTATCGAGCTAGGTAATATTTATATGATGAAAAAGTTGTCCAGAAAATTTATGAAAGTTTGAACAGTCACAGCGCTCAAACGCGTTAATGTGCCTTCCTGGGAGTTTGTCCTCTTGTTTAGATTAACAAGATGAACCAACTTGCCCAGAGCGAACCAAATTCATCAAACGGTTCTCGAGAAAATTTATCTCTATAACGCGTTAATGTGCCTACCTGGAAGTTTGTCCTCTCGTTTAGATTAACAAGATGAACCATCTGGCCCAGAGCGAAGTAGATTCATCAAACGGTTCTCGAGAAAATATCGATGAAATTTTAGCCCTATAAGGCGTTATGCTGCTTGTATTGGTATGATAAATTTGATAGCTTTATGTCTTCACAGTCAAAACGAATGAAACATTTGCATATTAAATTTCACTGTATTAAAGATAAGATTAGAGATGGTATTGTTGAACTGAAGTACAACCACTTGAGTACTTGCGTAATCGATCGTAAGGGTTTAAGCTTAGAATTATGTTTTCTTCATTCATTCATTCATTCATTCATTCATTCATTCATTCATTCATTCATTCATTCATTCATTCAGTTAGGGTTGGACACCTATTGTCCAGGCACTTGAGCTGGGTGCTCTTTGTACCATCCCTATTGGAGCCCTCATTTCCAGTTGAGAAGTTTACTGTCCTCTACAAAGTCCAGTAACTTGCCCACTGGAAACTTGAGTACCCTCGAAGGCTCCAGTAGATCCTTTCCGAAATGTTTCTGCCTGAGTACCTTCAATTCCTCACATGTGCAGATTAAATGTAGACTTGTTTCCTCCTGTAACTCGCATCTTCTGCACCAGGGTTCGCTCACCCGACCCGTGTTGCATAGATGCTTCCTTAAGGGACAGTGTCCAGTTATCAACCCAATAATGGTCTTAACTTGTTTTTTTACTGCGTCTAATTAGGCTTTCAAAGAACTTAACGTCCCCGTCCCCTGTTAGTGCTTTAGTATGGAGTTGACGCTCAGTCGACCTCCATTTCCTTACTCTTTCCTTATCTAAGCAAGACCAAATCGCCCTTCTAGTAGAATCCCTTGTGATTCCACATACGGGTTCTGGTCCTATGAAGTGTTTCCTATGTTTTTCTTATTTTAGTAAATGTTTTTTTATGTATGCATAAATAGTTTCGATTGCGTAGTCAGTTGCTAATTAGAAATAAGGTATTATTACACGATTATTATTGTTAAAAGTTTTCTTAAAATAAAATACTCTGCAACATTTCTAAGATCAATCAAATTTCTGTTTCTTGCGTCTAGTCTGTCCACGAACTCATGTAATGAGTTCCAACTAGTTTATCTCGGCCGTCTTCTAGAAAAAAGTTTTAAATCAATTAAATTTTATACCACAAAATATTATAGCAACTTTATCAATATTACTTGTCGCAACACCGTATCTAACGTTTTAGTGAATACTAGCAACATTTCCTGTTTAAATCGAGGTTGAAGCCGATTCGTCGAGGAAGAATATAGAGCAAAGCTGAAATATATGCTACACGGGGGTTACATTACTAATGGCTTCTCTACTCCCTCTTTCAAATCCTAAAGGGAACGCAAAAGCCCTAAAACGCCTAAAGGGATTTGTTAGAGGAAAAGATGCATATTGCGGTATAGTTATATCTTGCGCAGCTCAGCTTTTAATCCTGCCACTGTTTTGGATAACTTTACTGTATTATAATATTAATGAATTAATAAATTGTAGAATAATATAGATATGGTTTTGTTGCAGTGTGAACCTGGTTTGGGAGCTAGCGTCATGTACAACCTTCTTTACAACCAGCCCCAAAAGCTGATGTTGTTGGCAGGATGCAGTACGGTCTGCACTACCGTAGCGGAAGCTGCCAAAATGTGGAATTTAGTAGTGGTAAGTCCACCTGACTCTCATATCTCTTTCATAATACTCAGTAGAAGAGAGTAATTTGCGTCTGGCAGAGTTTCGGTCGTACGTTCATGTTCGCGATCATCCTAGCGTGTATACGTTGTAAATTCGGTAAAATCTCTTCTCTCGTTTAGCTCGCGTTAGCCGAGGGAAAAGACCAGCAACGGGAAGATCATGTAACACATAAATTCAACGCATTAATCCTTGAGAGCGGCTATCTCTCATTTCTAGCCCTCTTCAAGTTCTTGATCTGTATGCGGAAATAGTGCATGCAGTTGGGTATAATTTTATCAACTCGAGATTTGAATATGAATGTGTAGTTGCGGATGTGTTTTAAATCTTCCTCGATTTTAGGTTAATCTTAATTAGATCTTATGAGGGTGGGTATAAAACAGGATTTAGATCTAATGAAACTTGGCGAGAACTTTAGGTAATTAAATATTATTCCTGAGTTGTAACTGATGATTAGTTTCAGAACTATATTTAATGGTGTATGAGTATAAGGGAAAAAAATTGTGTTCGACAGTGCAATTAGTTTCTTTAGAGGTTCCATTATTTTATGTGCAAGAAAAATCTTAATTCAAAACTGTCAAAACCTTTCAATTTTGACATTTAATTGGTGCCATTTACTATTGTTGCACACCCTCTTATCTTGACAGGTAAGTAAACGCGAACAGTCGGTAAGTAGGAGCAACTACTACACCAACAGTCATTTGTTGACAGTTTCCAATTTCCGAAGAGAGTAGAGCACTTCCACATGCTCCAACGTTTCTTTGGTGTACATTTGTGATCAACATTTTACTAATTTCTTGTTTTGCGTTGTTTTTAAGTTTGATGTATTTTCGGATAGTTTTTATTTCATTTTATAAACTTTAAAAATATAACCTGAACTTATGTTGATCACAAATGTGCACCAAAGAAACGTGGGAGCATGTGGAAGTACTCTTCTCTCGTCGGAAATTGTCAACGAATGACTGTTGATGTAGTATTACTTGTTCCTACTTACTGACTGTTCGCGTTTACTTACCGGTCAAGGTAAGAGGGGAGTAAATGGCGCCAATTTGAGGGTCCCCAATTCCTGACTGGGATTTACTACCTTTACAAAAATTAATTAATTAATTAATTAATTTAAAATTATAATAACACATGATCCAGACCTAATAAAAGCCAAAAAAAGCCTTTACTAAGCAAATATTTTATTTCATTGTATGATACAAATTGTTGCAGTTTTGTTTTTTTGCAATTTTTTAGCACATTACACTCTTGACACAGTACACAAAACTTTTATCGTCAAATTAACTTCTCCATCATCGCTAATAAGTTCCTCTGCAGCACCACAGCCTATTTTTGCCATCTCTGAATCGGTAGAAGAAAAAGGACTTTTGAATTGAACTATTCTTGCAGTTCGAGTTGCCTGCGTCTCAAATACTGAAGGAGGTTGTAATTAGAAAAAAAATTATCAAAATGTAACTGAATATTTTGTTCGCTGATGCGCTCAGCAAGCTTCAGAATCAGATCTGAATTCCATTAAAAACGTGAAAGTGATTCTGCCATCAAAAAGCGTAAATGATTTACTTTAGAACAAAAGCTCGATATAATCAAGCTTCACGAAGAAGCTGCATCCTTTGGTAAAATAGGGCGTGACAAAGGAATGGATGGGTCATCAATTCAAAAACTTATCAAAAAAGAGATTAATACAAATCGTAAGGTATGGGCTACGGCTTCTTATTTGGCAAGAAAAGTGACTAAAACAAGAAAGGCTCTAATAGTAAATATGGAACGACTATTATTCATATGGATCGAAGATTTAAATCAAAAGCGACTTCAGCTTAGTCAAATGGAAATCACTAAGTCTCTACAACGACTTAAAGACTACGAACTGGTATCCACAATGTTCGCATTGTTGGTGAATCTGCCAGTGCAGATAAAGAAGCTGCATTAAGATATCCGAAGAAGCTTTTAAAAATGTAGCAAAAAATGATGGGGTGATGAATGGGTCACAAAAGCTTTATTTGAAGATTGGTTCACCAACTACTTTTGCCCTGCAACGAAACTTTATTGTAACGAAAAAGGGTTGGATTTTAAGATTTTACTAATCTTAGATAACGCCCCAGATCGTCCGACTAGTCTTTGGGAATTAAATGAACTTTTTCTTAAGCCATTAAAGCTACAACAGGAGAAAATGCACCTACATTAACGGAATTTTGGAAAAGCTATAACATCAGAAACGTTATCGAAAACATAAGCGAAGCATGGCATGAATTAACAGCAAGCAATATGAGAGCAGTGCAAATGATTTCATTGATCTTGAAACTCATTTTGCCGAGGTAACTAATAACATAGTGCAAATTGGACAGAACCTCGGTTTCGAAGAATTAGATTGCGCCAACGTAATTGAATGCATTGAATCGAACACTAATGAATTGGATAATCAAACACTTATTAACATAGATGAACAATGAGCTTATGAAGAACAGGAGGACAACTTAGACAACGATGATAGTGTTGAAGTTCCTACAAGGGAATTAACACCTGATCAACTATCAAAAATAATGGTTGAGAACGTGTTGGAGCATATTAAGGAAGTTGGTTCTAATACCGAGCGTAGCCTTACAGTTTGACGAACAATAAACAATGCAGAAGAGAAAAAATCGAAGAAAAAGGTGCAGAGCTTCCTTTATTTTATGTGCAAGAAAAATCTTAATTCAAAATCCATTCACACGTCCTTAAAATATCTCAAAACCTGATTTTAACGTAATAAAATGTTCCTTTAAAACGGTTAAGGGATGGAAAGTGTGGGGAGGGAGACTTCACCCCCAACTTCCCGATTTATACCTATACAACACGGCTACCCTTCATCCCGTGTACGTAATCGTCCCCACCTCTCGACATGACATGCCTGAACCTCCATTTCGATATAGAACACAATCTATCCATCTACCCATTTACTTTTCAATAAATCGCCCTCTTCCATCCACCCAACCCCCCCGGCTCCCAACTCCACGTCTATTAGGGGATTACGGATCGTCGAAGCTATTACACAACATCCATCTATAGTGTATGTAGGCCAAGCAATATCGTTGAAAAGACGATAATTAACAGTACACGCCGGATATGTTGGTTAAATGGATGTTTCACTCCTACAATCGATTTAAATTGAATCCAACACCAGTAAAATTCAGCCATTTAACTGAGTTGCCCCGTTTATTTACCTATATAAGGGTGGTAATTTGATTATCAAAGCTACCACTGTCGTCGGATGAGGATCGAGGCGAGCAATTCAGATAGTACCGGGACTTGGTGTTGCGGATGAGTAACTATATACGCATCCTAGGCAACGACAAGAACAGGTATATCTAGATATATCTATGTATACACAGAGAGATAGATATAGGAGTGAGAATCACGCTGCGGGACAAGTTGGTTTGAACCTTGGATATTGTGCGGAGGAATTATGCCCCAACAACTTGGTTTATACATTCAAAGTAGCCGAGCTGGCTGACACGTTTGTAGTGACGTTTTACATAATGTAATGCGAACGTGAACATTTCCAAAATTGAGCTGCGTATCCCGACGACGAAATGTGACAGGGTCCCCCTTAAATCTATTACGAGCCGGTAGAGCCTGTTTATTTGTTAGATATTAGTGATTTAACCCTTATCTACTGCCTGATTTTACATTAGATGTTGCATGTTTACTTTAAATGTTGACTTTGAGTTCAAATTTGAATTTTATATTTAATAGTTGTATAATAATATTTCAAACAAAAATTGACGTCGTCCTTTTCAGCACCAGTACACTCTTCATGAGCCCAGCCCTCATAGTTCTAGCATTGAAATCAGTCTTCCTCGAAGCTTTATCTATTTTGCTTGATTTTCCGAAAAAATTAAAATTATTTTAACATTTTCCTTTTTAGATACTTGTTCTTTGAACTTTTCAAATTTTAGATTTCTTCGATACAATCTTTGTAGACAGTTGAAGTCAGAATTTGACTACATTAAGCTTCTTTGCTAACATCCGGTACTGATGATAATTTTTCAAGAACTGATGTTGCCCCAATGATCGTCGATTAGATCTCTCTACAAGTTTGATAGAGCTCCTGAGCTGGAGCATTCGGTGGTGATATTGCGACTGAATGAGGAATTTTAATTTTCTGTTGACGTTAAAGGATGAAGTTGTTGATGGTTGACAAGTATCACCAACGCAACGTCCTTCTCCTTGCTGATTAAACTGTAGTAACAGTTTCAGGAAGTTGAAACTTTGAGGACGAACTTATTGATGGTTGACAAGAATTATTGCAATGTTCTTCTGCTTGTTTATAAATTCGTTGCAAATACAAGTAACCCCGTTCTTCGCGACCCCGGCGAGTGCGGATTCGTTATATCGCTCTACGCGCCAAATCGGTACTACCTCGGCTGCCTGGAACGGTTGAGCCAGTGCATCATTTGGGTTTCCCCTTCAGTGTAATCTTAGCTGCGTTCTCAAACACATGCTGATTAAATTGAGTAGATATTTCTTTATCCCTTTGTAATTTTTAAAATGTCAAAAAGACAATGTGAAAAATCGGTTAAGAAAGTTCGCAAAAGAAACTGAAAATTATAGAAAGAATAGAAAGTGGTGGTAAATTTACAGTTGTAGGAAGGGATTTTAAATTGCCTGACTCTACAGTGCGATCAATTGTGCAACAAAAAGACAAAATTAAAAAGGCTGGTGAAAGTGTTACTCCAATTACAGCGACAAAAGTTTCACGAACCAGAAGCTTTTTGATGACAGAAATGGATAGAGGATCTAAATCAACACCACATGCCTGCGAGTACTAAAATTATAATGAATAAAGCCCTTAGTCTTTGGGATCATTTAAAATCTCAATATGGAGGAGAAGAAGTTTTTAAAGCAAGCAAAGGTTGGTGTGATCGGTTTAGAAAACGATCAAATTTGCATAATCTTAAAATGATTGGCGAATCAGCTAGTGCAGACGTAGAATCAGCTGAAAAATGTCCAATGGAGTTCGGTGAAATTGTGAAAAGAGGAAATTATCCACCAAATTTAATTTTTAATGTAGATGAGATGGGACTCTATTGGAAACGAATACCAACACGTACGTTTATTTCTATGAAGGAGAAGGCTGCTTCTGGATTTAGAGCTGCCAAGGATCGACTAACTCTTCTTCTGGGCTAAAATGCATCCGGAGAATTAAAATTGAAACCGTTGTTGATTTATCAATCAGAAACTCCTCGTGCCATCAAAGGTTATTCCAGAAACAATTTACCAGTTTTTTTTTTGGCGAAGTAACCTTAAGGATTGGATGACACAAAATTTATTTATCGGACAATTTAAAACTCCTGTTTCCCTGTGTAGCTCTTTTTCCGTTGAAGTGGTATTCTTACCTCCGAATACCACTTCCATTATAGATCAAGGCGCAATAGTAACATTCAAGGCCTATTATTTAAGAAAAACGATGCGACTCATTGAACTCATTGAATAAACTGATAAGGGTGATAGAGATGCCATGCGAGTTTGGTGGAAACAATTTAATATTATGAAAGCTACCAAAAACATCGACGAAGCGTGGAATGAAGTCACCTAGTCGTGTATGAAGGGTGTTTGGAAAAGGTTGTTCAGAGAAATTATTGGAGATCACATCAATTATGAAAATGATATTCAAAATATCATCGAAGAGATTAGTTTTATACCCACTTCCGGAGGCATCGAAGGTGCTGATGTAATTGATATTACGACTTCGTTGAGCTGTTGAGCTGCAGGAAATGGACTGCAATACTTAATCCCAAGAATATGATGTCTCGGAACCTGTCCCCCTGCGAAAGTTAAGTCTCAAAATCATTGAAAAGGCACTTTCTCTTCACAACCAATGTATGGAGTTGTTAGAAGAAAACGACGACGATTACGAGTGAAGCTGTAAAGCGTGGTTGTGCTGGATTATTTGACAGTTATCGGGAAATTTTGCATAATAAACGTAGAGAGGCCAAACAAGGGAATTCTGCGAAGCGAAGCAAAATGAATTAATTAAAAATTATGTTATTTGACTTATTAATAAAGCGTTGATCGCGAAATTTCGCTAATCGCGACCATCTCCAGAACGTATCCTTCGCGAAGAACGGGGTTACCTGTATAATGTTATCACTTTATAAATCTTCACCGAAAACATATTCACCCAAAAGAATCTACAGTCATGATAACAAAATTACTTTTTTACAAAAATTACAGCTGTCAACTTTATTATTACTCCAATAACACACTTAGTCAATCTCTCTTTCGCAGAGGGTGTCTTTCCAGCATGTTTCAAAACCTCAGTAGTGATCCCACTTCATAAAAGGGGTGACATTAAAAATGTTTCCAATTTCCCTAACGTCCTCAGTTGGCAAAGTACTTGAATATGCGATGTTATTGCGACTTGAATTATTTCTACATAAACACACCATCATTGGTATAAACCAACATGAGTTTGCTACGTGAGCGGGCAAGTGCTGCTTCAAAAATAAAAAAAAATAAATAAAAAAAACTAATCAAACAACCTTGGGCCTCGCTAAGTTCCTTCTCGGACCTACCTGCGTGTGCTTTACTCCAGCTAGTCAGAAGGTTGGGTAGCTCCCGTAAGGTCACCCGAACACTATAGAAAACGGTCTTAATTGCGCCACCGCGTATATAGTAAAGCATAAAGGGTCACACGGTCCCCTAAAGATGTTAAAAAAAGTAGGATAACGAAAATGAACCCTTCGAGTAGATAAAAGCCAAAATTTACTAATACCTACTATATTGTATAGTTTAGGTCTTAAGCTAAACACACACTACGTAACACCCTGTACAACAAAAGCCAAATAAATGGTTGAAAAGTCACAAATTATTACCTCAGACAACACTCAATACTTCTAATGAAGTATACTAATTATTAAATTAAGTAAAATCACAAAAATAAGACTAATTGATTACCTTGATAAATCAGTAAACCCACACACAGTGATTAAAATAATGAGCAAGTTTTAATTATGACTTGACCAAGACTGGCAGGTATCCCCTCTGAAATGACCTAAAATCGTTACGACTGTTGATGAAATGATTGAATGCTCTAATTACTCGAATGTAAGTTAAGCTCAACATCGATTACCTTAACTTTAGCTACCTTAATAATAATTAATTCGTACTAGCAGTAACGATATTTAATCAAACGTTTGATTGTGAATTAAAACTAAATAATTATGTGCGAAAATCACGTCAAAGTGACATGATACGAGTGTTACCCAATAAAAAATTACCTAATGTTAAAAATACTAAATTAATTTACGTCTGAAGGACTGACCCCTTTTTTGTATTTTTCTTTTTCATTTTTGTTTTATTTTATTTTGTATTGTATATACAGGGTGGAGCATTAGTGCGAGGAAGTCCAATTACTCCTTTATAATATAAGAGGGAGCTATAACATAAAAATATTTTTAACTATACAGGGTGTCAAATAAACACTTAACTTATTTTAAATGGAACGCCCTGTATATTTTTACTGTTTACGATTCTTATTGGTCTTACTTTTATTATGATATAGGAACACTAAACACTTTAACCCACTGAACACCAAACAAGTTTTAACTAAAACACCGACGCGTTTCAACAGCAATGCTGTCATTATCAAGGCGATAATAAAACTAAATTAAAATAAAATCTACAAAAACAGGTAATCTAAATGTTATGCACGGTCAATCCGATACGCATCATTAATTTCCGATTAACGAAAACAATGACGAATACGGTATAGGTCCTTTGTCACAGTTCATTACACATGACTTATTTTTATATATTTCTAAACTTTCGAAAACATTTAGAAACTTACAATTGTTTATTTGTCTAATTAATTTAACATTCGTATGATCGATGTTGTGATTTTTCTAACGCTCGATTTCTCAATTCTATTAAATCTAAGATGAAACAATCTATATTTTTTTGAATTATTTTTGATTACAATCTTTACAATTGATTTCGTAAATACCTGACTTTTCTAGAGGTTGTATTTTATCTTTAGGGTTACCGATGAGACTTCGTAAACTAGTCCCAGAACTGTAAACTATTCTGAGATCTAGCTCTTTGAAGATTTTACTCAAACCTTTAGTGATAAAGGGAGCGTAAGGGAGGGTCACAACGGGTGAAGCTTTAACATCTTCTCGAAAAGTCGTAGATTCTTTCACAGTTTTCTTATAATTAAACTTCCTAATTAACTCATAGATATGCTGAGGCTGGAAACCATTACACTTGGCCGCATCTTTTATAATTTTAAGCTCTTTCTCATACCTCGCCTTGTTCAAGGGAAAAGTGAGAAGTCTGTGGACCAAAAAATTCAGGCTTGCCATTTTGTGTTGAACACAATGATGGGAATCTGAAGGAATGTAGCGAAGTGTACTGGTTTCCTTTCTATACACGTCAAACTCTAATCTATTGTTATTTCTAATTACTAAAGTATCTAGAAAGGGTAGCTGACCGTTTTCTTCTCTTTCACAAGTGAACTTTATGGTTTCGAACCGATTATTTAATCTATTGAGAAAATCGTCAATATTACATTTTTTAGTGTCAAATATAGCGAAAATATCATCCACATACCTCAACCAAACCCTAGGAAAGTATTCGCTCTCAGATTCTAAGTCCTTTTCAAAACGGCTAATGAAAATGTTAGCCAAAAAGGGCGACCTATTGCCGTTTCTTCCAGCTGTTCATAAAAACTCCCGTTGAATTGAAAAATGTTCTGTTTCATACAGATGTCAGTTAAGCGAATATATTCCTGGACACATTGTTGACTCAAACTATTTTGAAGCAACAAGTCCTCGAGGTATGTCAAGGTGTCTGGAATCGGTACACTAGGAAAGAGAGAACTAACATCAAATGAAATCAATATTTCACCCTCCAGCAACTGAATATTTTGAATTTCTTTAATAAATTCTAACGAATTTTTTACTGCAAGACTAGGTTGCTGTATTGGCAAATTATTAAATTCATTGGTCAGCCATTTGGAAACCTTATAAGTCGGTGCGTCAATTGCCGAAACAATTGGCCTTACCGACTTGCCAGGTTTGTGGAATTTTAGGTAAACAATATAATTTAGGGACAATAGGATTGGAAACATGTAGCTTACGTCTAACATCGGCAGTAACAAGGTTGTTACAAGTTTTAAACACATTGTTGACGTCTCTAATCATTTTTGGTAAAGGATTTTTTGAAATTGCCTTATAAGGGCCACTACTCAACAGGTCATGAACCTGATCATAGTAGTCCTCTTTATCTAAAATAACAACCTTGTTCCCTTTGTCAGCTTTCAAATAAAAACAATCTTTTTCCCGCAAAGTTTTAATGATTTTAATGTTTTCGGATTTCTGAGGTGATTTATAGGATTTCAAATTTTTTGAAATTTGTTTGAGAAGTTTAGAAATATATAAAAATAAGTCATGTGTAATGAACTGTGACAAAGGACCTATACCGTATTCGTCATTGTTTTCGTTAATCGGAAATTAATGATGCGTATCGGATTGACCGTGCATAACATTTAGGTTACCTGTTTTTGTAGATTTTATTTTAATTTAGTTTTATTATCGCCTTGATAATGACAGCATTGCTGTTGAAACGCGTCGGTGTTTTAGTTAAAACTTGTTTGGTGTTCAGTGGGTTAAAGTGTTTAGTGTTCTACTTCTGCACCAAGAGATCCAGTGAAGAACTTTTATGATATAGGGTTTTCCTATGTTATTCAGTTTACTTTAAAAGATATGGGAAGGTTTGCATAAAATTAATAGCAAAGTTAACGTGTTCTAGCACGCTACAGTTTCGACAAAAAATGTATTTATTTGCGCTAGAAATATTTCTAATATTGTCTGTGTTCGTTAGTAATTATTGATTTACCAAAATATTCACTATTTATATACAGGGCGAGTCAGAACTCGGAATGTTTGTTTTCTCACGTATTTCAAATTGAACACCCTGTATTTTAGTATTAGTGTAGTAAACTCCTCCCTTCACGGGCTTTCTTATTTATTAAGCATCCCTATACCTAAATCCACTACTTTTTCAGTTATTTTAATTGCTTCACTGTCTAAATATTGATGTTCAGCTAAGAAATAATCAAGTACCTATAGCACTACGGTTGCAATTTCTTCATAATGAATAAAGTATTAAAATAGTTAGTATAGTTAGGAATCTTAAATGTTATCCGAGACAAAACAGAATGAAAACACAAATTCGCGAGCAGGCTATGACTTTGACATTAATTAGGTTGAAGTTATGACATAACAGAATAATTTTACTGCTGCCTATATCGGTTAAAAATGAATTTTTCTCGATAAGTATTAGGAGTAATTAATATAATTTTTGTATTGGGAGAAAGTATATAATAAAAATGTTTTACTTGCAAGACGACTTTATCACCAGCAATTCCCTGAGAGACAACAACCACGAACAGAAGCTTTTGAAATTTTGTTGGAACGGTTTCGTCGAACTGGAAGTGAGAATTATGAAAAATCTAACCGAAGCAATACTGTTTTAGCAGATGAAAATGAATTTAATGTACTTCTTAGTATTACTGAAAATCCGCATATTAGTACCAGAGCGATGTCAAGAGATTTAGATATTAGTAGCCGTAGTATAAGGAGAATTCTAATTCTTCTTTTGAATGATAATGATTACAATAAAAGGGTTGAATTTTGTCAGGGAGGAGGGCACAACGAAAAATTCAGGAACATGCTGGTTCTTTTTGATAACGTTTTATTTGGAGACGAAGCAACGTTTCACAAAAATGGTACTACAAATAGACATAATTTTCACTATTATTCAACTACCAATCCGTACCATATCATCACTAAAAGCCGAACAAGCAGGTCCTTGAATGTTTGGGGTGGCCTTCTTGGAGATTATGTTATTGGACCCTACTTTTTCGAGGATAAATTAAATTGAAAAATGTGTTTTGATTTTATGGAAAACCGTTTGCAAGAATTGTTAGAAGGCGCACCATCATTTTTTAATCAAAGAACATTTGAATTATAAATTTCCAGGAAGATGAATTGGAAGGGGAGCTTCCGCTAATAGGCCCCCTAGATCTCCGGACTTAACAAAGGTTGATTCCTTCTTGGGGGATTATATAAAACACCTCCTACTACAAAAGAAGATATGAAAGTTGTGTATCGATAGCAACGGAGATCATTTTGAAAAATGAGAAAATGAATGAAGAATAAATAATTCTCTAATTCGTTTCTACTATTTTTGTTATTTACTTGTTTTATAATTAAATGTTATCTTATTATCACTTTGTGTTTACTATTTATTTATGTTAATAAGTAACTGTAAAATAATCTTCACACAGGTCAATAATAGCCAGTTCGTGAGTACTGGTTTTTTCACTTAACTTTGAGTCGGATAATGATAATTTTTAACGACTTAGCTTAGCATTATAATATTTTTTAACCTAAGCAGTAGCTTTCTTCTAATGTTTCTATTCAATTAACTAAAATCAGATCCGTTTTTATTTAAAATTACGTTTTCGACATATAGAAACGCAAATATCTCATAAAGTAGTGAATTTAGGTATAGGGAATGCTTAATAAACAGGATGTTCCATTTGAAATACGAGTTCTGACTCGCCCTGTATATAAATAGTGAATATTGTGGTAAATCAATAATTTTTAACGAACACAGACTATATTAGAAATATTTCTAGCGCAAATAAAACATTTTTTATCGAAACTGTAGCGTGCTAGAACACGTTAACTTTGCTATTAATTTTATGCAAAACTTCCCATATCTTTTAAAGTAAACTGAATAACATAGGAAAACCCTGTATTATTATAAAGGTAAGGTCAAGAGGAATCGTAAACAGTAAAAATATATAGGGTGTTCCATTTAAAATAAGGTAAGTTTGGTTTACCCTGTGTTTATTTGACACCCTGTATAGTTAAAAATATTTTTAGGTTATAGGCCTTCATGCGCTTCAACTTTTATCTTAATTAGTCTAGTAATTAATGCGAGCTGTACCTCCTTACAGTTCCTATGTTCGTCAGATTCTCTCTCTCTCTCTCTGTTTGACACTCACATTCTGTCTGGGTAGGTGCTCTTATGGCACAGTTCCGCTGACACCACATACTCTCCTGGGGGTTTATCAACCGAATAGAGAGGTTTGACGTCTATGAGAGTCTCAAAGGCTCAGTCTCAATCTAATATATATCTCTGTTAACTGTTATTGTAAAGTAGTACTTTGTGGGGACTTTAACATTAACTTTTTGAAACCATCGAAGGAATTAACTATGTTTTTAGATCTAATGGATATTTATGATCTCATCCTCACGATTCAAGAGCCTACACGCTTGAAAAATTGTGTAGATAATGTGTGTGTCAGTAAATCATTTCCAGCATATAGCAGTGAGGTTATATTCAATGGCATCTCTGACCATTCCGCTCAAAAACTAACGGTATCTTCCTCTGATTTTAATATTGATGTTGTAAGTAGTAGTAGATATAAGCGTCAAATCGATAAAATAACTCTAACAGATCTTAGAAATCGTTTGGCTAATGAGGATTGGGCTCAGGCTATTGAATCCGTGGACGTAAATGCCCAATACAAAAATTTTACTAACATTTTAAATTATAATTATCAAATTGCATGTCCATTAGTATTGCAGCGCAAGAGGGTAATTGTGGACCCGGCTGGATCACTGGAGGTATTCGTACATCTGCGCAAAAATTAAAAATCTTATATCAACTCACTTTGACTGGTGATGTAGATGCAATAAATTATTACAAGCATTACAAATATATTTATAGGCAGGTTATTAAAAATGCTAAATTATTACATAATAATCGAATAATAAGCATGTCAAATAATAAAATAAAAACAGCTTGGAACATTATAACTCCTAGAAATAAGCAGCCTCAAGAACTAGATTCACTGGAAACTGCAGACGGAATATTGAATGACAGAGTAGATATTGTAAATTATTTTAATAGGTATTTTAACAATATAGCGAATGAAGTAGCAACTTATGATGCGCATGTGTATAAAGACTCTTTGCCTAGTCATCCTAAGACCTTCTTTTTTGAATCCCACAACAGAACTTGAAGTGATCAGAGTTGTGAAGCAATTAAAAATTCATTTTCCAGTGGGACTGATAATTTTAATTCCCATTTATTGAAAGAATGTATAGATCAAATTGCAACACCACTTACAAATATCATAAATAATTCTTTTGTTCAGGGTGTTTTCGTACAAGATCTTAAAATTGCAAAAATAAAACCATTATTAAAAACTGGCTCTACTTCCGCGGTAGAAAATTATCGTCCAATATCCTTATTGAGTACCTTTTCAAAAGTTATAGAAAAATTAGTGGCAACTAGGGTTGTTGATTTTTTGAGCAAGGAGAATATGCTAAATTGTAATCAGTTTGGATTCAGAAAGGGTAGATCGACCGCTTCAGCTATATTAAAATTTCTCGATATTTTATATGAAGGTTTAGATAAGGGTCAATCATGTATAGGATGCTTTTGTGACTTGAGTAAGGCTTTTGATCTAGTTGATCATGGCATTTTGCTAAAAAAGATCGAGAAATACGGTATTAGAGGAGTTGCGCATAATTGGTTCGCCAGCTATCTGAGTAATAGGCTACACTGTGTGGAATTAAATGGTGTAAGATCGGACTCATTAGTATTAGAAAGAGGTGTTCCTCAGGGGAGCGTACTTGGTCCATTACTATATATATTATACGTCAATGATTTGTCATTACCTAATACCGTTATGTTTGCAGATGACACATCAGTACTAGTGACTACTGAAAAAGAGGGTGATACTACTCTGAGGGTTAAAGAAACGATGTCCACTATTGACAATTATTTCCGGTCTAACAGGCTTCATCTGAATAGTAGCAAAACTGCCTTTATTGAATTTCAAACTAAAAATATCGATAGATGTTACTCACGATATATTAGGGTTAACGACCGGAGTACAAGTATTGTACAAGTTGAAAAGACAAAATTTTTGGGCCTCATTATTGATTCGCGGTGCAACTGGAGAGATCACATTGATGCACTGCGAAAGAAATTAAACACTGCTTGCTTTATATTAAGTAGACTAAGAGACCAATTGCGTTTAGATGTTCTGATAATGTATTACTATTCACATTTTCACTCCTTGGTTTCGTATGGGTTGTTAGCTTGGGGTATTGTTTCAGACTCAAACATAGTATTTAAGCTACAAAAAAGAGCAATTCGCATAATGGTAGCGGCTAGCCCTAGAACACCTTGTAAGGAACTTTTTAAAAAATTAAAGATTCTCACATTGCCTTGCATTTTAATTTATCAGTTGTGCTTATATGTTCGAGAGAATGGTGAGGAATTTCATAAAATAAATAGGTATCATAATTATAGTACTAGAAGTGAACACATTCTTGAAATTCCTCTCCATAGATTGACATTAACGGAGCGCAATCCTAAGTATATGGCCATTAAAGCTTATAATAAATTGCCTGTAATCTATAAGGAGATGCCATTGCACATTTTTAAAAGTAAAATGAAACAGTTTCTTCTTTCGAAGGTGTATTATTCCCTACAAATTTAATAGAATGTTTGTGTGCTAATTTGGCTTTTTGATGACTCTGAAATTTAATAGCAAATAGAAATGTTTGTGTGCTAATTTGAACAGCTGTTTATAAACCATAACAATTAGATGTAGTTGTGGACTCATGATTTACGCTTTGTGTTTTGCATATTGTATTTTCCTTTTTTATGTTCTATAAGATATGTTCTTTTTAGAGCATTTTCTACAAACGTCGATATTTACATTTGCCAGTTTGTTTTTAATGTATGTGTATATATATATATATATATCTTATATTTTGTATGACGTATCCTATGCTCAAGTGTAGTCGAAGGGATTAAATGATATTATTATTATTATTATTACTATTATTATTATTGTTGATATTTTGGTAGACAAGAAAATAAAAAGTCCGGAATAATTTTTAATATTCCACTACACGAAGTGTCAAGCAAAAGAAATCTTCATCAGTTGACACAAACTAATCTCCCCCCAAAACAAAAAGAAAAAACAAAAACGAACTTAATTACATCTTAATATTTCCCAAAGAACTTTTCCACCCCGATAACCTCATCCGAAATCGTTGGAGATTTCACAAACTGATAACCCCCTCCTATCTCCCTCGCCCAGTTTACCACTGATGAGGTCGACCTCACAACCACCGCTAAATTGTAATTAACTTTTCAGTTTCACGGACTTCCAAAGTTAAATATATAGTAGACGTGGAGGAGAGTTCCTATTTGGCGTTCGCGAAATTATTATTAGATCTGCACGCGGAGAAACCGAACGTTATTACTGTTGTTGCTTTGGCGCTTCCAGAGAGAGGGAGAAATAGACGATTGACGTAGTAATAATAGAAGTAAGATATGCCGTTATTTGAGTTGAATGACGAATGCTAAAGGGTACTTCTAGGATACTATCTTGTTGTGTAATAGTAGGTGTAGTAGCGTGTGTTCGGATGCTCCGATGTGTGTTCGTTGAACTGGAGAAACAATAGTTTGGAAATGTATTTCCGGTATTAATTGGGCTAACCGGATGTATGTAATACGTGTATGTGTTGTTTCGACGATGAGTTTCGTTGTGTTTTGTTTTGGGAAAATAAGCGGAAACCTCGGCCAGAAATTAGAGATAATTTTCCAGGAGAATTTGTCGTTAACGAAGCTGATGGAAGATGATATCCGATTGCAATCATTTTCTACACATTATTTGCTCTTATATAAAAACAAACTCATATTAATCGGTTCACATCCTTTCGTGAACGTGGATTCGAGTCCCACGTTGGGGGCCAAATTTGTATTGAAATTTTGCTCAGCACTCCAAGCACGTCTGCTTTTTGGCATGACTTTTATAATAATAGATACTGTACTGAAAAACGAATGTCAAGTTTAGGGTTTTATTATCAGGTTATAAAAAGATATCCTGAACTCACTCTAAGAACAGGAGAATTTACCAGCCTCATGAGAACTGTGGGGTTAAATAGGCAGCAAGTGCAAGTGTTTTTTGACAAATTAGAAACTTTGATGAAGAAGTTTTCTTTTTCTACATCCAAGATTTTTAATTCAGACGAAACTAGAGTGTCGTGCGTTCATGTTAATAGTAATCCTTTGGAATTCACAGTGCAATAGGACGAAAAATTCTTCAAAAGAATTGAATGAACGGCTTATAATGAACGCACCCAACGAAACTGTAGGTGTTGGCCACCCAAACGGATGAATAAATGAGGGATTGTATCTAAGCTATGGTGATGTACTGAGCATATCACCTCACACGAGTCATAAACTACAACCCTTAAACAGAATCTTCACGAAACCGTTTAAAAATTACCTGCAGGGAAGCTTGTTCTTTCTGGATAAGAAAGAATACAAGCTTGACAATAACGGATTAGTTTCTGAAGTACAGATACACCGGAGTATGCAGATTGGAAATACCAAAAAAAAATGTTTTTCTAGTACTCTTTTAATCAGGATCTCTTCACTAACCTCTTGGACTTTCTTCCATCAAAATTGACTGATTTGGAAAGCCGCACATCATCGAATCAGCTACCTAAAACTGTGTCAAACTTAATAATAATAATTATAATAATAATTCCGACAGATGACGTTAGCATTAACACACGTGATCTCTGTAATCGTTCGGAGAATGTCTAGAGATCTGCCCTTGTTGGTGTCCAGTTATCGCCCGATAGAGGTCATGGAGTTTATCTTCTGATTTTCTTTCGAGTGATTTCAGCATATATCGGGTACGGGGAATACGTTTGTTGGTTCATATTCTTGTATCACGCACTGATGGGAACTAACAAGTTCGAAACACGTGTCTGTGTGTCAGGACTGAACTTTCAAACGTTTCCTTTTACGGCGTGTGGTTAACGTCAAATTCTTGGGCTTGAATTAGGTTTTCCTTTTTCATTGCTACATGTTTATTCTCAACTATAGGATATGTCAAATTATTGCCTAACGGGTCGATGGCCGCTGTGGTTAGGCGGCTGACTATCGTTGTGGGAGGACGATAGGTGCCGGGGTTCAATTCTCTGGAGGGACGGTGTCATTTTTTCAGAGAGTTTAATCCCGGATCGACTTGGGAGCAAAGTGATTAACAGCGCGGCATCATAAAAGGCGATATGGTGCTGTCACAAAGCCATTTGAACACAACTTACACACACAAAACTACACCGCGAGAGTTGCAGTGATAGCCAGACAAGTAATACAGCTTACGGAGTCACTGCAACTAAGCGCCCACCACACATAAGAAAAAAACTAAGACATATTCAGGGATCTGTTAAAAAGAAATAATGAAGAATTTTCTTTTCCATGGGCGGAGCGGGGAGGGGGGCGAAGGAGGATATACGGAGGTAATACTATCAAAGAATAAATGGTGCGCATTTAACTTAGAAGAACAACCTGTATATGCAAATATTGTAGGAAAGATGTCTTAGTCGCAGCTGCCTATTATGCTTCTTAAAAAAAAGTTAGAAATAACGTCACAGGGGCGATGTTAGTAGTAAAAAGATGGGTTTCAGTTACGACGTTATTGTAATAATGATTTATTCGTTTGATACAATTTTTACTTCGCGCACTTGTGCGGGAAAGTCGATAATATGTTTTGCTAATTCATTAGCGATCTAATTTTATTTAACTGTAAATATGAGTTTGATCACACAATAACGAAAATATTTATAGAACATCCCAGACAATCCTATTCAAATATTAGGCCACAAGGACTCATCTCCAATTTCATTTTCCCCTATCTTATTGTATTTTTTTTTACCTCCTAGCCTGTTGTATCACATCTTTCGTCTTCATCCTTGACAATACGCGCCAAACGAATTACATATCAGAAAAGCAAACGAAAACAAACGCTACCGGAACCACAGTAACGTAACTCTTGTTTACTCTTCGCCAAAATCCATCCGTGGATATAATAGAAACGCTGTGTTGTCTGCTGGGTCGAAAGATGCGTGCTGTTTTCTGTATACACGCGTATATTTTTCCAAAGCGAACGAAATTCAATTTCCAAGTTATTCCCCAAGATCGACGCAACTCCGTTCTATAGTTCATGCAACCTTGTGCCCTTGTGTTCTTCTTCCCTTTTTTTCGGGCATCCTACTCCCCGTCAAACATCAAAGATTCAATATGGTTAGAGCGTCGTGGGTGCTATCGATCCACCTTCAGACAACTAATGTGTATCGAGAAAAAGAGGAAAACCAATAAAATGTAGTTTTTATCGCCCACTTGCTTACGATATTCTTATCGCGTTGTGTTCGGAAAAGGTGCGCTTAACTTTGTTACGTTTTCCCTTTTTGGCACGCTCGTGATTTATTAGTTTTTCGTTTTAAAGTTAGTTTATATTTAATTGTAACTATGTAGTTAGGAATTTTGAAACGTAATGGTTTTGTGAGTCCTGTGAGTTATCGACATAATTTTGTACTTGGGTACAACAAGCAAAATTCATCACTAAACTGGACAAGCTGAAGAGACCAGTTCGGATTTAGATTTGGCCAATGGCATCACCACCGCCTTTAATCGACCATTATGGCATCGCTGAACTTGGAACCAATCCCTCAAAGAGGAAGATGCTATCTGGCGTTCCACAAAACGAAAGGAGGAAAGGAGGAATTCCTCGGCTCACTTAAGTCTAACAATAAATTCGGAGAAGACTGTAACGGAAGAGTCAGGAACTGACGCACCAAAAAAATTTGATCCCCAAAGAGAGAGTCTCAAATTGTGTTAAGGTGGGGTTATCCACTCCCTCCCCATGTCGTTGTATCTATGCCTTGAGGAGTGATATTTGCACTCCGACCTGAAAGGTCTATTGTGTCTCCCCTCGACTTCATAGCTAGCTTGCTAAGCTTATCTGCTTTAGAAAATTGGGATGGCTTGATTTTAGGCAGATCTCCCTCTTCTATTTCTTAAAATCGTAGGTGCATAGCCCTTGAATTACCTAGTACTACGCACTCAGGGAGGATATGCATAGAAGTTTCGTCTTCCTCCTAGCAGAAACGGCATTCTGCTGTTCCTGCTAGCCCAATTTTTTTCATATGCCTTCGGAGCCTACCGTGACCTGATGGGACTCCTATCAGTTGCTTTCATTGAATATTTATGTTCTGGTTATAGGTTCCCCAGAGTTGTTTTCGCTTGTTTCATTCCATGTTGATCAAACCAGTGCTTGGTTTTCCTTTGATCAACTTCTTTTTTTAGTTTCTCTAATATTGTGCTCTGACTGATTTCGCAAAAGGTTCAGTGCCCAAGAAAGATGCATTCGCTCCTTTTTTGGCAAGTTTGTCTGCATTCTCATTTCCTTGTAATCCGGTGTGTCCCCACACGAGAGTGACTTTGTTTTCCCTGCCTAGCTTGTTTAGCTTAGACAGGAAGTCCTAAGCCATTTGTGAGCTGATTGTATAGGAAGACAGCGCTTTAATGACTCCTTGACCATCGGTCAAGATGATAATCTCCTCATTCCGGTATTTTCTTTCTAGGTTAAATTAGACGCATCTTTCTATAGCGTGTATTTTCGTCTGAAGGTTTCGGAGTACTTAGTTTTGGGCCCATATACTCCAATTCCAATCGCTCCGATTGTCCTGGAGCCATCTATATACCATAATATGGCATTCTTGTTCAATTCCTTTATGGTGTTTTGATTCCATTCGCTTCTGAAGCTTAGCCTCGTAATAATTTTTTTTTCCAAGTTCCACAACAGATAATCTCCTAGCAGGATTTTGGGGCATCAGTCTGTATGTGGTTTGTCTGGCCACACTCTCCACTAAAATGTGAAGAGGTGTGAGATTTAATACCACTTCTAAAACGGCCGTTGGGCATGTGTTCATCGCACCAGTAATGCAAACGCATCCTGGCGCATCCTCGTTGTGGTTAGACTGCTTCGTTTACTCCAAGCTACTGCCTCATAGGTGATGATTGGTCTCACTATTGCAGTGTATACATCCAGTGCAGAATTTTTGGGTTTCATCCCCAATTTTTCCCTGCAAAGTTTCTACAAATTCTTTGAATTCGTGCTTGTTCCAGAGAAGTTTATTATCTAAGACCTATGTAGATATTTAGTCTCTGTCTTCCACTCAATGCTCTGCCCATCTAGTTTGATGATTTTGAGATTGAGTTTCCTTTTCCTTGTGAAGGCTCGTCCCCCACATCATTACCCCTGTCAACTCTCTAATCGCCCAGATTCTAAACAGCTGCAAATCTGTACAGAGGCCTTCTGAGAAACCGAATTGTTCCTGCTGCAAGAGGTTGTGGATAAATAGTTCTGGTTTTAGTCTGCTGATGATCATTGGCTCTACGATCTTAGATAAGGAAGATATGAAAGAGAGAGGGAGGGTGGTAGATCTAAGACAACAAGTTTTTCGAACATTGACTATGATGGAGTGCTTGACAGGTTTTTTTTTTTGACAGAAGGAGAAAGAATACCAGCAGAATTGCTCATCTTGGATTATGTTCTTAATCAAAATATCTTTCTTAGGAGAGGGGAGGTTTAAAGGAAGCAGAGGAATGCCTCCATGGCGTAGATAATAAGGACGATAATGTCTAGGACTAGTTTTAAAAGGTTTGGCCCAGCAGCACACTGTTGGATATCAGATCCGAGAGAGTCTTAATAGGATTGAGAGTTTTAATAAAACGATTGCCTTTGATCGACCTAAGGTGGTGGTTAAAATCTCGGCCTCTATATCCTCTATATTTTTGAGTAGATGGTTGGGTAAGGAGGTATGGTATCAAGATCCTGCATCAAAGAGCTTATCTAGTGAACTTTAGCAGAACTTCACTTAAGCAGAAGAGGGAGCCAGAAGCTGTATTGCTTGTCAAAACCATTGAGTGCAGCTCTTGCTGTGTAATACGAGTGTATAAATGTGTTTCCATGGCCTTGTTACAGCATTACTTTCTCGTAAACAATACTGTGTCGTTAATTATGTCTCGACAGCTCAATCAGGGTATCGATGAAATAAAACAAGATTCGAACCCACAACCATACTATCACGACCTCCTTATCCATGCTTAACTGCTATTCACTAATAATAGAACACGTGTAAAAAAAAAGAAGACGAGGCGACAAAATAAAAAGAACTAAATCTTCATCGTTACTGTCGCAAAGGCGAGGTAAAAAATGCGGAGCTATAGCAAACAAGACATTCCATTTCCTAAATTAAAGCTAACGAGTATTAGCGGTCGTCGGGAAGGCAGCTAAGCTACAGCGCCTCGGCAAATTGAATCCGCAATTTGTATAAATAATTTAGCAGTATCGGGAAAGTTGCTCGGTTCAACAAACAGCACAAGAAAGAGGGGCGTCAGCTTAGCTTACATATAGCCCGCATGTGTACACCGCGACTCTATAGACGACATTAAAGTTGGCTTCGCTCGCGTTCTGAAATAGTTAAGCGGGTTGAGTACTTCGGCGAAAGGAGAGGAAGCTCCTCTACTGGTTTAAGGAGTCCTTAATAGATAATGCATACCTTTAATCATTCAATTTAAACTTGCGCTGATCCATCTCTCTCTCTCCCTGTCTCTCATCATCCACCTATTTTCTTCTCTTGTATTATTGTTCGCGTCGACATTGCATCTGCAAAGATAATCTTGAATTTCTAAAGAACGATGCTGTTTGGTCTTTTATGCAAGATCTATTGTAGACGTAACGTAGTGAATTTACGCCGCGGAAACGTAATTAGAATTTTCATAATTTAACTAGGTTGGCAGCAATGAGGAAGAAGAAGTGTAATATAAATTAGGTTTACTCCAGCCCCTGCATAGATGCCAATTGCAAAAGGCAATATCTTTTCGAATCGACGCTCGGTACTCCTTTTTCGAAGCGGCTAACATTCATTAAGCACGTTCTATTTCAGGAGCGGTCACACAGTGTAACAAATTGAACTTGCACGTTGTTCCTCTTTGGAGGGGGAGAGGGGAAAAGGGAAAGGGGGAGGAAACCTCTTGATTAACTCGAAGGCCATAATTCTTCGTTTTTGTTGCGGAAAAGTAGAACAAATACAAAATGGTGAATTTAACCGTTTATAAGGGTGTTCCGCAGGGTGATGTTCCTGCATCCTCCTCTCTTTTTGCATATACAAGTTCAAACCCCACACACGAACATAATTAAAAATGTAACATATCGAAATCAATACTTCATTAAAAATTGATGGCGATTTTAAGAATTTATAGACAAGGAATAGAAAGTTTTGCAATACACAGTCGTTAGAAGAAGGGTGCTGAAGAAGTTTCAGCTTCAGTGGTCAAATATTTGTTGCGAGCTTAGGCGCGATGAGCTGGAGCGTTATTGTGATGGAGAGATTTTGACATTGGCCGCAGATTCCTTATCGATTTGATGACTTTGGGGCGGCACTGTTCTGTGTACCACTTAGCTCTGATCATCTTTTATATGTCCAAGACGAGACGCTCCAGTATTCCAGTCGATTCGAACACCTCCCAGCATCAAATCACACGTTGTGTCATTTGTGTGTCTCAATTGTGGATAATAAAAGATGCAAAGAACACTTTTCGTCAAAATGGCTATTCTAAGCGCCTAATTGATTCAGTTTTCAAAAAAAAAAAGTGCTCGAAAAATGTTTTTGATGTTATTTTAACATAGTTTCACGAGAAAGACGTGTTGGCGTGACTGGTTTCTATATTAAAAAAGGTATCTTTGGTTTCAGATCTTGTAGATCTTACTTGTCTAGGCTTAAGTGATGTATGTCTATTGATAAGAAGCCGTAACGTTCCATACTTGGGCCATTTCTATTTTCCATATACATATCACGTTTCTGTTCGCTCGCAAAAAAGAGCCTTCACTTTTATGCACAAATTTAGCTGTCAACTTTAAATTACTGCTGCTCGGTCTATGATCTTTTTTTGGATTATACTGATAAAAAAGGATACCAAAAGCTTAAAATTCTTGTCTGAGAGAAAGCAGATCCGGTGGTTGAATATGGAAAACACAAGACGGTTTCGCTCTTACTCTCTTTTCTAGAAAGTTCTAGCATTATATAACTCCGAGTTGCTTATATAATAAATTGAGCTTTCGAAGATATATCACTTTCAGTCTACTATAACCTCATCAGTACGCGATGTGATTTGAGCTGCAACGCTATTAAACCTGCCACACATGCTAATGGAAACAATCTTGTGTTGTTGCAGTGTTTAATAATAATAATAATAATTATTATTATTATTATTGATCCATTGTACATATAATTGTAATTGGTTAAGTCAAATTTAAATATAAGTGTTTGATTTCATCTATCTTAGCAAAAAAAGATTGAATAAAACGAGAATTACAAAGATATAAATGCAAAACAAAGGTATATTACAATAGACATTGCATTATATTGAAGTATCAGACAGATTTACAAATTTGCGTATTGCAATATATTGTAGTGAAAATAGCAGCCTACATGCCTAAGTGTCATGTTGTGTACTGATGAGGTTATAGTAGAATTAAATCTTCAATGGTACCTGTAGTGTTGGGGTCTCGTAATATCGAGATAAAACATCGCTATCACCAACATCACAACTTTTGATTGATGGGCTCTTGTCATCAACCAAATACTGATGCCTATGCGTTCTCGAAACACGTGTCCGTAGTAATTAATCAAAAGTTGTGGTGTTGGTGAGACCGATGTTTCATCTGTCATTCTCATTCATTTATTATTAGCTAAAAAGTTAAACTTTGATCGAAATTCCTATTCAAAATAGATTCTGTCAGTCGTACAGTCGTCACCCCCTCCCCCACAAATTCAAAACTATACAGGATGTTCCACAAAAATGTTAAAGACTATAACGTCTTTATTTTTTTTATATTTATGTTTTCAGTGATCTATACGTCAAATTAAATGGTTTCGAAACGATTACATGTTGCGATGAAAATGATCCTTTTGTTCTTACATACTTAGATCGGAAAAAATAAGAAAAATGTAGAATTGGACCCCGAAGACGACTAAGTAATAAAATATGGGAGGTGCCATTTGAAAACATGGAGTTATGGTTCTTCAAAATTTCGAAGAGTTAACGTGCCATAGTAAAGTAACCACGCAAAGTAGACAGCTGTTCTCGGCGATAAAATATACTTCAACATGTTGTTTAAGTATGTTATCAATTTTAAATTGATATCCGAAAAATCGAGTGTTCTCTGATTTTTTGAATAAATGTCTGCTATAGCAAATTTTTTCAGAAAAACTTGAATAACTACAAAACGTACCAATCAAATTGTAACAAGTAAAGATATTCATAAAGCTTATAAATAGGGGAGTCCAAATATGTAAAAATATACAGGGTGTTCCATTAAAAATAATAAAGTAGATGGTGACTAATCTAATAATATTCTCATTGATTTAATTTTCATTTTTTACATTTTTGAATTATTCCATTTTGAGTTAAACTTCATACAGTAACTTAGTACAACTTATAATCTAGTTGTAAAAAAATAGTTAACCTCAAATAACTATTATAAGAACCTATATAAAATGTTTTTTACCAAACGTCTGCATGTGGATACAGCATACCAGTTTCCTGAATCATACCACACAGTCTCCTAAATCGTACTGCTATTGTAACTATAATATTTTTAGGAGGGTTATCACAAGAAAAAGTTTTTTTTTTGTATTTTTTATATAAACTATATTAAATTACACAGAAATTGTGTCTCAATCAACTATTACAGTCAGTACAAAAAAAAAACTGTTTCATTCAATGCATTTTAAACACTGCACCATGTCTTCAATTGAATGTTTTTCACAAAGTTTGTAAAAGAAATTCTCTTGCGACACCTCAACAACCACACCACAATGATTCGAGGTAGAGGGCAGGCGTAGCTGTTGTTAAGTCCATCTTGCTCTCTCTTCACGTTTACAGCTTTTTTCTTTGACATTTTGTCTTCAGATTTGGTTTCCTCCATTTTTTCTTTTTTGGTTAAGATTTTTGGTTTAACTTTGACCATGATAATAATAATAATAATAATAATAATAATAGTGCCTTTATTTCCAGTTTAATACAGTATAGACACATACATAAAACAAATAAAACAATATAAAAAATTGGAAAATGGCGGGTTTCAGGCATGGAGCGCGAGCAAAACGCACCATGGCTGCTCTTCCAACCAACCAGTAAACAGTACCAGATATCACTAAAGCAAGAAAATACATAGACATACAAAGATATTCAATAAACATTGGCCGATATAAAAAAGAGGAAATAAAGAGAGGAACGAAAGAAGAAAGGAAAAGAAGGAAGAAGCTAAGGCCGACTGCATCCGCCGGTGCACTGCTGCCCAAATAACCATCATTTCCTTTACTTTATCCGGTGCAGCTTCCAAGTCTTTAGCCATCTTCAGCTGTTCTTTGTAGGAACTGCTGATGAGTATTTTCGCTTTTTGTACTCCTGAAATAGTTTTGTTCTATGATTTTCTAACTTTGGTTGGGCCAATAGGAGAAATCTTCTCAATGGAAATTTTCAAAGTCGATTTTAGAGAAGGTTTGTCTGCATCATCTGGGGTTGGGATGTTTGGCCAAACAATATCCAAAGAACCATTAATAGGCTCATTAGGTGTTCATGTAGGTATTTGCATCTTGTGCAATTTGTGGAGGCTTCTTAACCATATCTATACAGGCGTAGCAGTCTTATCAGTGTTGTCAAAAGTAAGAGTTTCAGCAGGGCAAAAGTCACATTCGTTGAAAACGGAGCGATCCACCAGCCAAATTCCACACGCTTTGAAACCATTCATCGCATTCTCGATGATAGCTGCTTTCCCATATGCTTCTGCTACAATACCAGACACTTGGTATCGGCTCACACACAACCCAGGGTCATTTTTGAATAGCCTGGTTGTAAAATCCTTTAAATGGCTTAAAGAATGTCCGGTCCAAGGGTTGGATACGGTGCCTAAGGAGTTGCAGTAATATTATTCCATGAGTTCTGGATAACTGAAAAGTTTCAAGGTCTTTTGAATGAGTCGTGTGTCCATCTAGAACTAATAAAACCTTGTTTTGTTGAGTTGCTCTAATTGTGCCAATAAAGTGCTTCAATCGCATGACAAACAAATTAGTAGTCATATAGCCAGTTTCAGAAACTGTGACGATACTGCCTAGTAGAACTTTTTGGCATTTTGTTTGTACTGTGCTCACGCCGGATTCATCTACATTATATATTCCGGTAGAATAAATTTTGTTTTAATCGACAATTTTTCCCAGAATATCAAAGAACTCAAATACGTTTTCTTTGTTGAACCCTTTCACTCGTGACATTGATGTAGCTTGGGGCTCCGTCAAGGTTAATTCAGGGTGACGAGCTTTAAAGGAATAAAACCATTTTTACCAGTCATCTGTGATTCTATAGTTAATCCGAAACACAGCTTTAGAATATAGTTGACAAGCTCCTTTTCGACTGCTGGATGTAAGGTTAAGCTTCTTCCAAACGACTTGCATTCTTCATTGGCGTTGACATTTTTACTAAATTAGACACTAATAGCATATGTACCTTTGATATTACTTCATAAATACCGTAACAAGTGGTAAAATCCACCGCAGTAAATCCCAAAACAGAAGTTCCGAAGCTGTGAATCACAAATTCGTTTATAAAAACTGAACGACAACTTGCAGCGCGACTAAACTTCCAAAACCCACTGAAGAACAATAGCAGTTGCATCAGATGCTGCCAGAGCGCTGGCAACATGTTCAATAGCCATAAAACTCTCCCTTATATAATTATAAATTTTCAAATTTATATTTTGACCAGAATGCCATAAACTTCTAATGAACGGCCTCGCTGAGACACCCTGTATATTGTAATGGTTCGGATTTTAATACTTTAATACGTGCGTAATCTCGCTCGTATAAATTTTATACAACAACAAGGATAATCGGTGATTTTTATTAAATTGGTTCCAAGATTATAAAAGGTTGGTTCCTGTAAAAGAATTAATAATCGTCTTCAACACAAATTGCATTGTAATATTGCATCTAGACAGTGCACTATATCTATAAATACGTTCGAAAATATTTAAATTGTAGGAGTATCGATATCAGACAGAAATACCCTGTTTTGACGGGGAATTTACGAGAATCTCGATAGACAGCTTTCGCCAGCAAAAGACCCGGCACAATCTCCGCAGAAACAGCACCACGTTCTATTTCTGTGCAGCTCTCGGAAACCTCGCATCTATTTATTTACCTTTTCGTATACATAGGCGGCCGGAATATGGAATTCACGAATATGCATTCTTGACTCGCACGTTCATTCTTTTATTTCCGTTGCGCTTGCAGAATATCTCGGTATATACTACGCGAGGTTGTGTTGTTGTGGAATTCGTGTGTGCATCTTTGGTAAATGTTCAGTAATGTGTTGTATGGTAGAGAGCTCACGTTAGACTCAATATTAAAAATAGGGGAAAATGCGGGATGTTATGTGTAAAATTGTAATTCTTTCGAAAGTTCCCTCCTGACACACGAATTTCGCTACTCCGTACACGTTGTTTTAGTTTATGCGCGCGATGTCTTTACTTCCGTAATAAAAAAAGCTAGATTTTAGTAGAGGTATAATACTGGGCGGCCGTTAAACGTTACATAAATCATTATTTTCGTAATAAAATGTAAGCAACAATATTAATGCGTAATAAATTTCGAGGTATTTTGCGGAAGGAATCTCTTGTTTCCGGTTCAGCTATGGTTATTTCCAGAATTCTACGTCACGTTAATAAAAGAAAAGATTTATGTTGGTTCGGTAACGAATATTAAATTTATGTTCACCGTAATGATCTAGAAGGGCGCAAAGCTTAATATTTATTTAAAGGAAAATATCGTGTTTTAAATATGAACAATTTTGGCCGAATTTTCTTTTGTGAGATATTTGAATTTGGCGCCCAATTCGCGATCAATGATGATACTTCAATAAACGTAAAAAGTAATTGTTAACTAGCAAATTAATTTGAAGATTTATTTTGGGGGTGGGAGAGGGAGAAGATGCGAGGGGTGGGGGAGTGGGATGCTTGGTTAACCCTTTAGAGAATCTAGGCAGGTCCTTACCGACTTGCCAATTGTTTCGGCAATTGATGCACCGACTTATAAGGTTTCCAAATGGCTGACCAATGAATTTAATAATTTGCCAATACAGCAACGTTTTTTTGCAGTAAAAAATTCGTTAGAATTTATTAAAGAAATTCAAAATATTCAGTTGCTGGAAGGTGAAATATTGATTTCATTTGATGTTAGTTCTCTCTTTCCTAGTGTACCGATTCCAGACACCTTGACATACCTCGAGGACTTGTTGCTTCAAAATAGTTTGAGTCAACAATGTGTCCAGGAATATATTCGCTTAACTGACATCTGTATGAAACAGAACATTTTTCAATTCAACGGGAGTTTTTATGAACAGCTGGAAGAAACAGCAATGGGTCGCCCTTTTTGGCTAACATTTTCATGAGCCGTTTTGAAAAGGACTTCGAGAGGAATCTGAGAGCGAATACTTTCCTAGGGTTTGGTTGAGGTATGTGGATGATATTTTCGCTATATTTGACATTAAAAAATGTAATATTGACGATTTTCTCAATAGATTAAATAATCGGTTCGAAACCATAAAGTTCACTTGTGGAAGAGAAGAAAACGGTCAGCTACCCCTTCTAGATACTTTAGTAATTAGAAATAACAATAGATTAGAGTTTGATGTGTATAGAAAGGAAACCAATACACTTCGCTACATACCTTCAGATTCCCATCATTGTGTTCAACACAAAATGGCAAGCCTGAATTTTTTGGTCCACAGACTTCTCACTTTTCCCTTGAACAAGGCGAGGTATGAGAAAGAGCTTAAAATTATAAAAGATGCGGCCAAGTGTAATGGTTTTCAGCCTCAGCATATCTATGAGTTAATTAGGAAGTTTAATTATAAGAAAACTGTGAAACAATCTACGACTTTTCGAGAGGATGTTAAAGCTTTACCCGTTGTGACCCTCCCTTACGTTCCCTTTATCACTAAAAGATTGAGTAAAATCTTCAAAGAGCTAGATCTCAGAATAGTTTACAGTTCTGGGACTAGTTTACGAAGTCTCATCGGTAACCCTAAAGATAAAATACAACCTCTAGAAAAGTCAGGTATTTACGAAATCAATTGTAAAGATTGTAATCAAAAATATATTGGGCAAACCAGGAGAGCAGTCTCAACTAGATTCAAAGAGCATATGGCTCATCTTAGGTTTAATAGAATTGAGAAATCGAGCGTTGCCCAACACATTTTTGAAACAGATCACAACATCGATCATACGAATGTTAAATTAATTAGACAAATAAACAATTGTAAGTTTCTAAATGTTTTCGAAAGTTTAGAAATATATAAAAATAAGTCATGTGTAATGAACTGTGACAATGGACCTGCGTATCGGATTGAGCGTGCATAACATTTAGGTTACCTGTTATTTGTAGATTTTATTTTAATTTAGTTTTATTATCGCCTTGATAATGACAGCATTGCTGTTGAAACGCGTCGGTGTTTTAGTTAAAACTGGTTTGGTGTTCAGTGAGTTAAAGTGTTTAGTGTTCTTTATTAGTATTTTGTTTTTTTTTAATATAATATTGTTCGGGTCATGGACAGAAAGAAATCTTCGGCAAAAGCCGAGCTGAAGAAAAGAAAGGAACCTTTGACAAAAGTTGAGCTGGAGAAAATTGCGGACGAATGGTTAGAATCATCAGAGTCTCAAGAGTCATCTGAGAGCGGCGACACATACGAACCTCATCCTGGAGGGTCTACGGATAAATCTGAGGACGCTAAATCAAGCTCCGAAGCTGAGGAAGATGAGGTAGATAATAACCAACAAAATTTTACAAATGATCCTCCTCGTGATAAAGTTAATAAGAATACAAATACTGAGCGTTTTCTTATTTGGACAAAACCAGATGCAAACTTTGTTTCAAAAAAGATCATATCTCAAAAACGTCAATGTAAACATTTTCCTGATATTCACAGGGATATGACTCCACTGCAATACATCTCCCTGGGGGTTAGAACATTAGTTTGGGTTTATATTGTTAATAAATGTTTCCTAATAAGTCATAATTTCATAAAAAAAATACTATGCAAGTGTTATACACAAGCAGTCTTGAAGGGGGAAGTCGATAAAAGAAAATGCTAAGGAATAATTTGATATTTGAATGGGAAAATGAGCTAGAAGAAGTATTCTAAAAACTGAAAGCGTTACCGAGAAACCAGCCCAGTTTTATAATTTTATGTCGTAAAGGAGCAAACTGTAGATTCAGTAGACAGTTCGAAATCAGCATTAGGAGATGTAGAAAGTGATTATCAAATTGATCATGTCCATGGGTTGGCAAGGAAAAAATTCCAAGATTATTAAACTAGCATATATTTACTTCCATTAATTGCCTGCATATATCGAATGTCAAAAACTATAGCGTTAACACTTATTTATTAGCTGCCTATTAGTGCTTCTTCTCAAGTTCAAAGGCAGGCTGTCAAGAAAATCTTCAGTAACGAATTCAGGTACGCAAAAATCCATCATGCGATAACTTAGATTCGTCCGTCTAGATAATTGTTTTCAAAAAGATCTCATCCTCTTGACGTCGAAGATATAGCATCTCACACAAGTTAACTCTGTCGACAGTATCTTGAGGATGAAGATCTTGTACTAACGAGAATTTGTGGTTGTGGAAGTGATGCTTCTTCAAAATGCTATGTATTCTTCGGCAGCTTCAATTGGCCTTTGAAATAAGATATTCAACTCTCTCTCTCTTCATTATCGACTACACTTTTTTTGTCGATTTAACACATGATCAATTTGTCCAAAAAGAACAAAATTTTCTTCAATTCGTTTAAACGTACGTTTTGCCATCGGAGATAAATTTTGATTTTTGTCCAAACTTTGAGGAATTTGCAAGAAGCCAAAATAATTGATTTTTTTGGTTAAAAAAAATTCTGAAATAATAAACATTGTCGACTTGTTTTTATTCTTTAGTAGCTAAAATTTTTAAATTCCTTTGGACATGATTTGTTTGTAAAATCTCTAAATCATCATAAAACATGTTTCGTTAAATGCATTGATTTTATTTAAAGACATTGCCTCTGGCTTTCGTAACAAAACGATAAAAGAATGTCTTCGTATGAAATTATAGTAATAGTCTTTACCTGTCATTTCAATTTCTTTGTCAAAATTGAGTGTTCTTTATCAGGAAGCTTGAAAACAATTTTGCTACCATTTCAGTACCTAGTTTTAATACATAAAAAAGTTGGCTAGGCTTAACAATATATTCTTTCAATTATTTTCCTTGGGAATCAGAGAAGGTAATCTTTCTTCCGCGTTTGAGTTGTTCTATAACTGTTCTTTCCAAGAAACCTGTGTTGAAGTGGTAACTTACAACTAAGACTTAGTATGCTTATAGTCTCTATCTGTCATTTCAATTTCTTTGTCAAAATTGAGTGTTCTTTCTCAGGAAACTTGAAAATAATTTTGCTACCATTTCAGTACCTAGTTTTAATACATAAAAAAGTTGGCTAGGCTTAACAATATATTCTTTCAATTATTTTCCTTGGGAATCAAAGAAGGTAATCTTTCTTCCGCGTTTCAGTTGTTCTATAACTGTTCTCCCCAAGAAGCCTGTGTTAAAATGATGACTTACAACTAAGACTTAGTATGCTTATAGTCTCTATCTGTCATATTTCGCCATCGATATCCATTTATCTCCAAACCAACAAGTTATCCAGCGTAGTACAGTTATGGAATTAGGAGTTGGGCAGTCATCATATTGGAGATACATGGAGTTTTCATTAATTAAATAAATCTGATTTATTTCATTCTAATACAAGGTGGCGCAAAATTAATCACCCTGTCGGAAGATGTTATAACTTTTGCAAATGGCGTCGTCTGTCAATCATATTTGACATTTGTGAACTAGACAGCCGCAGAATACAAACAGACAAACAATGTGCCGCTATACTCCGCAAGAGCGTGGAATAATTGTGTCGATTTTTTTTACCAATAATCGATCGGTGGTGTTAGCGCAGCATGAATTTCGTCGTCGATTTCCTAATCGTGTCGCGTCAACTGGACAAACATTTCGCCGCTTAGCTGCTCGACTCGAACAGACTGGAACCACAAGAGATCTTCCGGGGTGTGGCCGCCACCGGACTGGTCGTTCTGTCGAGAATATCGCGACTGTGGCTGCTGATGTTGCTGAGAACGAAAAAACATCAACCAGACGACGTGCCACGCAATTGGGTGTCAGCAGACGGACCCTACAACGAATTTTAGTGAAAGACTTACACATGTTCCCATAAAAAGTGCCAACAGTGCATCACTTAATGCCTGCTGACCTTCAGTCGCGTGTGAATTACTGTAGAACCATCCTCAATCTCAACAACGAAGTGAACGATTTTCAGTCGAAAATCATCATGAGCGACGAGGCGCATTTTCATTTAAACGGTTACGTCAATAAGCAAAATCTGCGTTTCTGGGGCACTCAAAATCCGCGTGTGATGCACGAAAAGCCTACGAAAAGTTACTGTTAATGGCGAACGCTACTAATTGAATGAGCAGGGCTTGGTGAACATGTGGTTTCAATAAGACGGTGCAACCGCACAAACAGCAGGAGCCACAATGGATATTGTGAAGGAAGCATTTCCTGGTCGCGTAATCTGCCGTTTTGACGATTTGCATGGCCAGCAAGATCGCCCGATTTGACCATCCCAGACTTCTTTTTTGGGGCTTCTTGAAGTCGCGGGTTTATGCTAACAAGCCTGAGACAATCGCAGCCCTTAAAGAGAATATTCGACAGGAATGCGAACAGTTATCGCCAGAAATCGTGCGGAAAATTATGGAGGATGCGATGAAACAGGCACAAATGTGTATCAATACTGGCGGCAGCCACTTGGCGGATATCATATTTTCCAATTAACAGAAAAAATGGTAAAGGTCCAAATAAAGATTTTCCCCACTCAACATTTTTTTTAAATTTACTAAAAAAGTTATTCAAAAACAAAATCGGATGATTAATTTTGCGCCACCTAGTACTTGCAGTGTTGCGAAGCTACAATGCAGTGCAATTTACGGAAGTAGCTGTTTGCAAAAATTCCATTTCTAAAATCCACAAACAAAAAAATCCATCACCTATCTCCAAAGTTTGTCTAAACTGCAGTTTGAAAGCTTCAATTTTTTTTTTATCTTTAAAGATTCTTTACAAATTAGACTTGCTAATTCCTAACTGTAATGCTCTCTAATCGAATGTAGGCTTTCACGGCCACTGTTCCATAAAGATGTATCTTTCGGGTATTGGTAGGTATGCTTAAACATAAAAAATATTGATGTATCTCCTTTGATAAAGCTCAACGCTCGATCTTTACCGTTATCTGCCGACTCAAAATTTTTAGACTGTATAGTTATAGTGCTATTCACCGATTAAAAGATTGCTCTGATTTCGTTGCTGTATAAGCAATTTCGACACATTCTAATATGAAACCAATCATCCATTCAACGCACATAGCCCGCTAATCTAATAAATATCTACGGGTATTACGCGGAATATCCGTTTCGAATTGCACCAGGAACAACTATCAAGCGCTAATGAATGTTTAAACGATTCAACGTTACTAGAGGACGTAGCGATACCTTCGATGTAACCGAAAACCCCTTATGGGTGACTGGGTTAAATTTACTAGATGTATGTGTACGTTTACATGTCATAGCACATTAGGATTCTAACGCACGGTTAGACGTAGATGAATTCGGAGTGTTTAGAACCGAAGTAACGTAGTGGGGCCTATTTTGAAGTAATGTAGTGCGCTGAAGGGAAACGTGCGTATTGTGCGCCTGTATATTCATGTTTTGTTTGTCCGTTCTTGAGTGTGGGGAAATCGATTGTAAGCACTTAACAGTAGAAGGAGGGTAATGCTCTCGCTTATTTATTTGAAAAATTGGGAAATTGTAATATATCCATACAAGATGGTGGGATGAGAAACTATATTACAATCGTGCAAATGGAATTTGAATCGATTTTTCATTGGCGATAGTGATCCAGAGTAAATGTCAATTCACGCATATAAAATGAACGGATGCCTTAATCGTAGATAAACTGTTGTGGGAGGTAATACAGAAATGTTATTCGTAAAGAACCACCTCCAATTGGGTTACGTTTTTCTTAAGTTTGTTAAACTCTAATTTCCGTTAACAATTTACGTTCAGTAAATCTCCCGTTCGCATATATTTGTGAAGATTATTAGTGCTGTCGAAGCCGCCCGGTGGCGGAAAGGTGTTGCAGTAGGCCGCGATAGCCATACTTGGTGGTTCGACTTCACTTTCGGACGGCATATTTTTAAATAAAAATATGTTAATTGGGGGAAAATGGGAATTTAATAATTTTTACTATTAAAGGATAAAAAGAAGTGGACAATGTTTATTATTCCACAATTTTTTATTTTTAAAAGGGAAAGCCTAAACCAACCAAAAAAAGGAAAACTGTTATTCTGGGAGGTTGGTTCACTGTGATAAATCTTGCCTGCTTCTATCTAATTTCTCAAAGTTTGGATAAAAATCATAAAGTGGATGTAATCTTTGCGGTGATTCAAAAAGCAAATTGGAGACTTATGGCTTGCAATCATCGCTGGCATCTTTAATTTGAAAATTATTGAGTTGGCAGGTCTCTATACGAGGGTTTGTCTTGTTCAGAGTGAGGAGATAACTATCTGAAGATGTTTATGTTCTTCTATAATGTTATTCGTAAAGAACCACCTCCAATTGGGTTACGTTTTTCTTAAGTTTGTTAAACTCTAATTTACGTTAACAATTTACGTTCAGTAAATCTCCCGTTCGCATATATTTGTGAAGATTATTAGTGCTGTCGAAGTCGCTCGGTGGCGCAACGGTGTTGCAGTAGACCGCGATAGCCATACTTGGTGGTTCGACTTCACTTTCGGACGGCATATTTTTAAATAAAAATATGTTTAATTTAATTGGCGTTTGGGAAAAATTGCATTATGTACATGAATCTGAAGATGTTTATATTCTTCTATAGGGGTGCTAAAGATGGGAATGCCATCGATGTAACGTGACAAAAACTCTTAAAGAGGGGTGGAACAAGTTAAAAACCAAGTTTAAGATCTAATTTTGAGAATATGTCTTTGCTTTCCACTGCTAGTAATGATCTGTGCGGTCTACAGATTTTCGAACTCCCACTAAGTAAATTTTGAAACTCGTTTTGTGATTATTGCAAAATTTAAAAGTCGAAACTAATTTGGCGCCCAACATTTGGGACAACATGAGAAAATACCAGGCAGATCTCTGCAGGATATCCTTACCCTTTTTAACAGCTTCGATGGCATGTATGTAGAGAGGTTTTAGAAAGATTATCCAGGTGATATATCTAGTTTAGATGTCTGTCTTGCCTACAACATAGTCCCAAGTAGATAACTCGGTCTATGGAAAATTCCAACTTAGATAACTATCTGAAGATGTTTATATTCTTCTATAGGAATGCTAAAGATGGGAATGCCATCGATGTAATGTGACAAAAACTCTTAAAGGGGGGTAGAACAAGCTAGAAACTAAGTTTAAGATCTAATTTCGAGAATATGGCTTTGCTTTCTACTGGTAGTAGTAATGTGTGCGAGCTACAGATTTTCGAACCCCCACTAAGTAAATTCTGGAATTTGTTTCGTAATTATTGCAAAATTTAAAAGTCGAAACTAGTTTGGCGCCCAACATTTGGGGCAACATGAGAAAATACCAGACAGGTCTCAATACGTGGGTTACGATGATACTTTTTCCCTTCTTTCAACAACAAAAAAAACAGCTGGTGTTGTTCAGAGATCTAATTTGGAACCTTTACTATTTGCTTCTTTTTGCAATATAATTGCCTCCTTTATATCCTCCTTTTACATTCTGGTTTTGGATGATTGTCTCGTTGAATGTTACCCTACAGCTGTAGGGTATGAGCCATCACTGTGTCATCATATAATTGTGTACAGGGTAGCTGTTCTTTGCATATAATAAAGTGTGATTTTTTCGAAAAATTTAAAATTATTTTATTTTATCCTTTTTGTAACTCAATCACGAGACATACTGTATATTCTATACAACACCCTACGATTGTACTCGTCACAGCTCTCCAATAACGACCGTGGACGCAGGTGTTTATTCCATAATCTAACTGGAAGTGGAACGACAACAAACATCGTTTTACATTTTACATAGGTACCTACGAAGCTTACTCTAACCCTGCAGCCGTATTTTGCGTGAGATGCTATTTTATTAACGCACGCACAACAGTAACGGTCAGTTGTTAGGGTGCCAGCGGTAGGCTGTGTGATTGGATTTCTGGGGATTATTGTTTGGAAAATTCGACACGTGGCCGTCGGAAAATACTGTCCGAGTTTTAGGCTACAACCGTTTCAGTTTTAAGGCCCTGGTTCGTAACCTTAATAATAAACATTTCATAAAACAACACCTTCTGCGTCCCTTTTTGGCACATACCTCAAAAAAATTAGGACGAGAGGCGATTTTATATTTTTTTTAAATTTTCGGTACATCCCTCTTCCTCCCCCAAGCTTTTAAAAGAGGATTTTAATTTAGTAGATTTGCGAACGTAACATATATGTATGTTAGTAATTGAAGTAAATCGATTCGGTGCTTTTACCGGCAGCGATAACGCGAATTGCCTCAATTAAATAGCACTTTAGGCGCGTGTTTAGTCAGGGGTCCATTTACATGAAGGGATAATGATATGGAAAATTCAATTGGTTCTCCGCCTTAGATGTTGCCTCTCTCTAAGGGCGTGTCAATCAAAGATCCTGTTTAGTATACGGTGGCCGGGCTAATACTGATTAAACAAGTGCCTTTCATTAGGTACAAATTCTACTAGAATACATTTGTTAAGGATTAAATAGCGTGCCATGTCATATTCTGTAAATATTATGAAACGGTTATAGCTTGTGTAATTTAATATTAATATTAGGAGGGATGGATCGGTGGTGGATTATGTTCGGGGTGTTTTATAAATAGACGCCGAATGGATCCTTAATATTATCCGTTGATTCGAAGATGTAGATTGGGTTCATGTTGTTTACAAAAAATGCGACTTCCTCACTTGATGTTGTCTATACTAATTTTGATGGATCATCCAAGAAAATTTCTGATTGCAGTAAAAATTCGAAATACGACAAACAAAAGAGATCCTAAGATTGATCCCTGCAGGATATCCTTACCATTATTTAAGATCTTCGATGGCATGTACGCAGAGAGGTTTATACTCCACAATTTTCAGCAAAAATTGCGTTTGTAGCGTTTCTGGAATACAAATTTTTGTATAGAGGCCCTGCTCGGACGCCATTTTTTTAATTTTCGCACACTGATAATTTTTTAATGACATTTAAATCATTTAGGTAGCATTAGAAAGATAATCCGGTCCAACTTAACTAAATCCTTCCTTTCTTGTTACGGTGGTCCTTCTGTTCTCGTCCAGGGTTGAACGCAAAGTTTTTTAGCGTTTTTATCTCCCTGTTGGGTCCATTCAACCCTTGAAGTGTGGTTGTGTGGGTGGAGTCCCTCAGCGCCGGAGTCTGCGATCGCTAAGCTGTTGTGATCTTCGTAAGTGTAGGCTTTCTATGAACTGTCGATGTTCAGCACTCTGTTGACTCGTATCCTGGGCGGTGGTCGGTCGGGGTCTAGTTCCATTAGCTGTGAGACCAGAGGATTGGTAGCAGTCTTATTGGCCAAAGTTGACACATAGTCCTTAAGAGATGGGACTTTCAAGTCAACTCGGAATTGTTCACTCCTTATGAACCAAGGAGCTCCAACCAGCATCCGAAGGACCTCTAGCTTCTGTAGGTTTGTCTTCACTAGGCTTAACCAACAAAGGGCTCCCATATGAAATTATGGGACGCAAGAAAGAGATGTCAGATGATCAGAGATGATTCAACCTCAAGGATAATGTACTCCTGGAGCAAAGGAGTGGGAGTAATGCTGATCTTGCTGCCAAATATCTTTCTGATATTCTTGTTACATGCTGCTGAAAACTAAGCCTCCGATCCAAGATAACACCCACCCCCAAGACATCCCCTACACATATTCTCCGGAGGCAGTCTACGCCTATTTGTGAACCTGCTGACTATACGTTTGGTTTCATTTAGCTTTAACCTCCAGATGGATCGCCATTCAACTATGGCATAAACTTGTGCCTACAGACGTCTGCACAAGATCTCTTCGCTGCGAAATGAGGTGTATGCGGCCGTCGTATCATCTGCATATATTGCTAATTGCACCTGAGGGATTTTAGGTAGATCTGCCCTAGATAAAAACAAGGAGATGAGACGTACCAATCGTGAGTTGATTCCTGTGGAAACCATTTTATGAATCACCCCATCATGCCATACAATATCGCAGGCCCTTTCGATATCCAAAAAGACCGCACCCAGAGTCTCACGAGCCTCAATGGAATTATGGATAGCCTCATTAATCCTGAGCAGTTGAAAGTCGGTATATAATCCTTCGCCGAACCCGAATTGTTCGTCCTGAATAGTGTCGTTGACAAAGATTTATTTCTTTAATGTACCCAGGGCAACAGCTTCAACTATCTTGGATAAGCACGAGATGAGCGTAATGGGACGATAATTCAGGAGGAATCGAGGATCCTTACCAGATTTTGGGATAGCCACTACGTGAGCAAATTTCCAGATCTCGGGAAAATATTCTAATTAGTCTCACTCTGCTTTGTCGAGTAAAGCATTAGGGAATTTCGAGAGAGCATTATAAATTATTTGATCTGGGCCAGGGTCCTTTCCCTTCTTTCGAGATTGAATCAATTGTTTGACCTTAGCCCTAGAAATCTCGGGGAGAGGTTCACCCTCCAGGGAGACAAGAGTGATCAGTATTTCTTTGACTCGATCCTCAATCTTCTCGTCAGAGTCGTCAAATTCGGCGTGTGTGCATGCAAGAGAGAAATGATCTGCAAAGACTTCAACTCTTTCAAGCGGTTGGAACACCACCCCGTTTGGAGCGTGATCTGCCTTATTCAGAGTAGAGATAATTGTCTGAAGATTTTGTTTTCTATTTTTTTTTCCAAAGAATTCTCAAGAAAAATAATTCAAAAAATATTTTATTAAGTTTAAGGCGGGAATTTAATAATTTTTACTATTAAAGGATAAAAAGAAGTGGACAATGTTTATTATTCCACAATTTTTTATTTTTAAAAGGGAAAGCCTAAACCAACCAAAAAAAGAAAAACCGTTATTCTGGGAGGTTGGTTCACTGTGATAAATCTTGCCTGCTTCTATCTAATTTCTCAAAGTTTGGATAAAAATCATTAAGTGGATGTAATCTTTGCGGAGATTCAAAAAGCAAATTGGAGACTTATGGCTTGCAATCATCGCTGGCATCTTTAATTTGAAAATTATTGAGTTGGCAGGTCTCTATACGACGGTTTGTCTTGTTCAGAGTGAGGAGATAACTATCTGAAGATGTTTATGTTCTTCTATAATGTTATTCGTAAAGAACCACCTCCAATTGGGTTACGTTTTTCTTAAGTTTGTTAAACTCTAATTTACGTTCAGTAAATCTCCCGTTCGCATATATTTGTGAAGATTATTAGTGCTGTCGAAGCCGCTCGGTGGCGCAACGGTGTTGCAGTAGGCCGCGATAGCCATACTTGGTGGTTCGACTTCACTTTCGGACGGCATATTTTTAAATAAAAATATGTTTAATTTAATTAGCGTTTGGGAAAAATTGCATTAGGTACATGAATCTGAAGATGTTTATATTCTTCTATAGGGGTGCTAAAGATGAGGATGCCATCGATGTAAAGTGACAAAACTGTTAAAGGGGGGTGGAACGAGGTACACACCAGATTTAAGATTTAATTTTGAGAATATGGCTTCGCTTTCCACTGCTAGTAGTCACCTGTGCGAGCTACAGATTTGCGAACCCTCATTAAATAAGTTCTGTAATTCATTTTGTGATTATTGCAAAATTTAAAAATCGACACTAATTTGGCGCCCAACATTTGGGGCAACATGAGAAAATACGTAAAGGAACTTAAATATGTGAACAAAGTAGTTTAACTATCAACTCTGGTTAACCAATATCAACCTAAAGATAACGACCAACATTAAACTAATGATAACGTTATAGACCGGCAACAGTAATCGTCAGTCATCTATGTATAGAAGCGGATAACTTCGCTGTCAACGTGTATCGACCAATGTGAGGTCCGCGACTCGTAACAATTGAAATAACTGTTTTTAAAAAGAAACTGACAAGCTACGATTTTTAAAACATCTACTAACTAATTGAAGGTATCGTTTTTGTTTTGTTTTCGTTCATAGTTTCAATTGTTAAGTACATTGAATCAATAATAATATTGTCAAGGTAATATCGATCAGCCATTAAACTCTTGAGCTAACGCACGTTAAAATCGAATTCTTTCACTTGTTTAAGACGCCTAGCTTAATGCATAATCACGTTAGAATGGTTTATTTTGTTGACAAAACCTGTAAAAGTGCACGTGAAGGTACGTGTGCTGTAACCGGTTGACGGAGAATATTTTACTTACGTAGAGGAGACCATAACAACCACTTGACCTAGATCGAGGACGAAGCAGAACGCTTCAAGCGTATAAGGTATGACGATTCGTCTAGCGTCTGCCTCATCGAGAATCTGCTCCGCTGAAAGGAGGGTTTCTAATTCGCTCTCACCGTTTCTATTTCGATAACGCGCTAGGAAGAGGATAAGTAACCGATCGGTGGTGCGTTTCTGGTACAGGAATTGTAAATAACGATGAATAATTTTTAGTAATTTTACATCAAAGGGAGGCCATTATCGTAGCCAGCCCCGGTATGGTGAAAGAAAAACGGCATTTTTAATGATCCAGACTGGTCGTTGCGAAAAAGGCGATAATTAATTTTGCATAATTAGCCCTGTGTAATGTACAGAGAAAAAAAAAGGTGGAACTCGCTGCTCTGAGGAAGAGCGAAGCTTTTTACTACCTTCCCTTGGATGTGCTGCAGGCGATAAAATAATGTGAAAAATATTAATTTCGTAATGTGCGTGCGGTGTTCTCGTGTAAATCGTGCCTATCAAACGTAATAATAATATTTCTTGCCTTTTTTTTTACCAGCATTAGTTCCTATTTGACATCGTGTTCTTTTATCTGAAACTATATTCCATTAGGATTAACAATTTTTTATGCTGTCATTAAAAAGGGGTGGTTCACTACCAACACACCTAGTTAAATGGCGATGAGCAAACCCAGGGGAAGAAAATAATCCACAAGATCTTCTCTGAATTATTGAGGGATACTTGGGAAGAGACAAGTCCCACTATAATTCAGGATGATTTCGGAAATTCTGCTTGATTTTTCAAAATTATTTTACATTTGAATCCCTTTCTAGAAGGCTGTTTGGTCCCTTCACCATAAACAAAACTGCAAGGCACAAACTGAGATATTCCTAAGTCTGATCCTTACGATCAGGATCTCTATCAAGACTTTTAAACATCTATCAGTAAAGATATTTAACCACAGAAAATAAGACTTCAGCACAACGTTCACCTGCTCAGAAAATTGGAAATATTCTAAAGGCAACACATCTGCTTGTCACACATGTTGTCAAGATGTGAAGATGTCAAGATGAGTCACCACATTCTGAGGAGAATTCAGTTTATTTTTTCTTTGTTATAATGTTGGGCTTTTTTGATTCTTCAAACAAAATTTTGCTTGTTTTGACTTTTAAACTTTTTTTATTGTTGACCTCTTGCTTTTTTAAATTTCTTTCAGCCTCTACACAAAATCTTACCTTCATTTTGTTTATTCTTATGTAATAGACTCATTAAGATTCCTTGAAAGGAATTGCTCTTGTCTACCTGCATCGAAATGACTTGGCTTGCGTTTAGAAGAGCTTAAGTTATCTTGAACTTTAGTGTAGAAATTTCAAAGTTTAAAGTACGCGTAGCTAACCTATCTTTAAAATCCTGAACTCCTCGTAATTTCCTCCCCTGTGTACCAATCAATAGTTGATCAAGGTCCCTAGTCGACTGTTTGATGTGTTGGGAGATAATGCCGTTCTTTCCATGACCTGTCTAGTGATATCTTCATAAAACCCGATTTAGAATGAAGGAAAGTAACGGCCATCACTACGTTAGCGTTAATTTTAGATGATCTGGTGGCCGCTAACGTCATTAGCTCAGGATCTTGAAGATTAATGACTTTATTGTGAAGACTTAAAGATTCAGAAACCGATTTCTGGTTTGTCCTTGCAGAAGAAAGACCAACGTAATTTTCCTCAACTTCACTGTGTCAAATTGAATTATTTTGATGGGTTCATGAAAGACCCGGAGTACAAGATCGGATTACCCAGTGGCTAGAAAATGGGCCACCTAAGCAGCGATTAAAAGGTTTAGGGGCTAAAATGCCCAACCTTAGGCAAACGAAGACCTCAGAGAAAGACCTGAAGCTTTAATTATATTAAAAACTGGCATTTTTGCTTCAGTCTTTGCATTCGTCTTATTGAGCTTTGGTTTCTCTAAAATCGGCACATTTAAAGGCTTGTAAGGTAGTTCCAAAACTATGACTAACATGGCCATTTGCTTGAGGAGGATTATGCGTAAAAAGTTTTTCGAACCATCTGGCAAAGATTTTGCTTACCAGCCAACCTCTGTTAAAGACTGCAACAACACCCTTACCCATAGCATCTATCTTTTTGGGAAAGATACTTTTAGTGATATTGTTTCGTTTTACTACGTTTAGAAGTGATAATTTTTGACCCAAAGCGACCCAAATCGATCTGGATCCCCTCAGCTCATCATCATGAAAGGCCAGAACCTTTAAAACGCATTAATTATATTGAAAACTGGCATTTTTGCTTCAGTCTTTGCATTCGTCCTATTGAGCTTTGATTTCTCTAAAAAACCACCACATTTAAAGGTTGGAAGATGTCTGCTAAATGTCTTGTATGGTAGTTCCAAAACATGGCCATTTACTTGAGGAGGATTACGTGCAAAAAGTTTTTCGAACCATATGGCAAAGATTTTGCTTACCAGTCAACCTCTGTTAAAGACTGCAACAGCACTCTTACCCATAGCATCTATATTTTTGGGAAAGATACTTTTAATGATATTTTTTCACTTTAATACGTTTAGAAGTGGTAATTTTTGACCCAAAACTGAGCTACAAATTTTCTTTCTTTTTATCTGGCAGCTTCAACTTCTTCGGCTTCGGAAGGGACAGATTTTGTTTTCAACAAAATTATTCAGCGAGTTTAGTAATTATTCCTCTTTAGGCTTGCTTTCTTTAAACTCTGTTGGTACTTCATTGTCTTTTGTTACGTACTGCCTTGGCCAAAAGCATTAGGCACTCCTAAAAATATCAGTATGACAATTGTTATAATCTCAATTTAAAACGACATTAACGGCAGGGGGATTATAAGCTTTGAAACTGTTAGAACCTCAGAAGGTTCAATGAGACCAGGGCGCACTTTAATAAACCGAAATCAGGCAGAAAACGAGTGACATCTGATCGTTAGGGCCATAAACTTCGTCTGAGCTCGCTGCAGCTCTGTCGGAAGAGGTTGAAAACCCCATTAATGCTTCTATTACGAGAAGAAGCTCAATGTTAAACACGGAGGGGGAAGCATGATGGTCTGGGGAAGCTTAATGGTTTTGGGGGAAGCATAATGGTCTGGGGAAGCATAATTTTCTGAGAAAGTACATATATGTAATGATCTGGGGAAGCATAGGTAATGGTCTGGGGAAGCATAAGGGTTTTGGGAAAGCATATTGGTCTGGGGATTCATGCCATCGACAAAAGGTTTTGTTTACTACGATGACACCAATTTGGATGGGATTCAATTCCAACAAAACAATGTCCCTTGTCACAAATCAGCAACCACAATACGTTAGCTTTGTGTCAAGAATGTTGTCTTATTGGACTGGTATGCCCAATCCACAGATCTGAATCCTATTGAAGATCTTTGGAGTATTCTACAAAGCAGGGTTAGGGAACACAGCATTAGCTGCTTCAGGAATGGAATACCATCGACACGGAATAGTGTGCAAAACTTTGCAGCATACCTCAACGAATTGTTGTGGTGGGGGGTGGGTCCACAAAATTTTCATGTCTTCATGTATTCGAGGCTTCTTAACAGACAGATTTCATTATCTATTGAAATTCAGAAACTAGTTTTAAAAAGATTAATAAGGAAAGTACTGGAGAGAAGTAATGGAAAGATGACTACTCGTACACACAAAGAAATTCGAGCATTCACTCCTAACATAATTTGTACGTTACAAGGCGCCAGCTTCAATCACGGCTTACGATTTCAATTCGCCAAAATTCACCGTCCAAATTACTTCATTCGCTTAAGTGGACCCTCATTTGCTCCTAACCGTAACTTTTTCCCCGAACAGTCAAATTACAAAGAAGAACAACGCCGCCGTCTAGTACAATTTATCGGTGTCCCTATTGAAACCGGATCCATCTACCCTTCTGACGTCCGATTTCGCAGTTTGTTACACAGTTGATCTCACGTTAAAAAGGCTGAAATTTCTAATTTATAAAAAACCAGTTTTTTTCTTTTATAAAGTTCTCTTCGGTTATGTCAATATATGTAACATACTTACTCCATATTACTTTCGCGCAATTTAAATGATTCCGAATATCATTTCTAAACTGCACAAACTCGAATTCCTTGTACGTCTTCTCGATAGACTATTTGCTCGTCGGGAAAAGGTAGTAAAATGTAAATTTGAACGATGTGGCCCCGCATCTTTAATAAGATGGCATTCGAGAGATTCAATTTTTGCACCTCGAAGCAGGAGAGGATTTAAGAATTGAATATCGCGAAAGATATTGTAATTTCTAAGCGTGGCGTTATCGAATCATGTTCGAATTGAGATGTAACGAATACAACGGAAATATTAAAGAGTTACGCTCAGAGAAAAAGGTGGCATCTGATGCTACTTTATATTTAACAAAAACTTAACTTCATTTTCTCTTCTTTAAATTCCGTTCGCGTTTTTCTGTTTTTTATTTTTATTCTAGAATAAGATACTATACTTTGTATAAAAGGTTTTCTTTTTTAACATGGAAGAAATATTAAAGAGATGGCTGTATAGACTTAAACAAAATTTCGTACACATACGCAATCATAAAGGGAACTGGAAGGATTATTAAATAATTCAGGAGGTTCACAAAGTAGCTACGACATAAATGGATTCCTTTTCGGACCCTTTTTTCTCCTCTTTCTTTCCGTTTTGCACTCCTCTCGTTGTTGTACAACTTTCTTTAAAGGAGAATATTTAATGCTTTCATATTAATTCTTCGCGAGTTATGGCAGCAAGCAGATGAGTTTTTATTTATATCGTGAAGTTGAAGAGTTTCCATCTTGTGTGCGTTTAGATGCTAATATATAGAGGGGCTCTTTTTTAGTCGGAAGGGCGGAATTATATTGCACGAGGAGAGCCGAACTATTAGAGAGTATGTTTGGTCTAATTTGTTCTTATTGGAGCTATTATATATCTATACAGTGCATCTTGAACAGCCAGTTTTTTGGCTGGGGGGTTGGAAGGTTTTGATATCTCTGACCAACACCCCCCATGTTCTCCAAATTCTTACATCAGTGACCAAATATGTAAACCAATTGTCGAAGTGGAAATGAACATTTTCGAATCTGGTTGATGTCAAAATGTCTGCTGTTTAGGTTCTTATATTTTTCTGAATAATTGGTAGAAGAAACTTGGTGTGGTAAGTTTTCCTTCGATGAACTGCTTGCAGCCATGGCGCCAAAAATAGGATAACCATAGCTTCATCAACTTACGGGCTTTTCTCCCGACTGTATGGGCGGATTCAACCCTAAAAAGCAAACTCATGCCGTTTCAGTCCTCTCAGCCAATCTGAGGGATCGTCTCATCAGCAAGGAGATGGACTGCAGTTTCCTCTGCACTCCCACGGTTGTTCCTTTGCACTGGCGAAAGGGTTTATCAACAAGTATTGCGATGTACTGCTACCGACCTTGCCTATTAGAGGGTAGTGAGGCTGGAATTAGTCCACCATCGAAGGCATTATGCAGTTAAAACTTGAACCTAAACGGCGAAGAAATTACATCTTGCATTCGTAGTTGCGCTGATGAGACCTGAAAGATCGAAATCACGTGGTTCGCTTCTTATGCTTGATCTATTTTAATTGCATTCACTCGCAAGGTAATTTCCAACAATATACCATGAGCACCTATTATAAGTATTTTTTGGTTTTTAAGTATCGAAGTATTGAAATCAAAGCACGTTCTAACTTGTGGCTGTTAAATACACAAGATATAAGTTAGATTGTAGTGATAGAGATGAAATATTTAAGAAGAGTCAAAGGAGTTAACTATTTCTTAATCCCTCTTCCCCTAAAGATTTCAGAATTTTGTTCATGAGGAGATGGTGGATGAGGAGCGGGGTGGAGGAGGAGGGTGAGGTGGCGGGGGTTATTTTTATGAAAAAAAGAAAAAGAGTTTCATCAACCAAGAAAGTGACATTCGTTATTGTCTTCGATTCTTTTGGCATTGATCTTTTCCTTGTTTGCACTTATAGACTTTGTTTTTGCTGCTGTAGGTCTAAATATTGCTTTTGGGCTACCATTTGATGAAAGAAAATGTAGACCCAAACTAGTAATTGCTCTTGCTTGACACCACATTCTGTATTTAACCTAGTTTTTGGTTGGAATCGACGCAGCTGCAGAAACACGTCTTTTGAGAGATTGCTTTCAGTTTCCAGTATTTTTTTCAAAGGAGTGTAGCGATTGCATTACTGGGTAAGCACATGAATGCTATATTCAGCTCCAAACATAACTTTAAAATCCTAGGATAAGCTGTCTCCAATTAGCCTAGCATTATTATGTGCTGTCAATAAATGTTTAAATTTTGGCCCTTTTTGTCTTTAAAAAGTAGGATTTGAAGCATGTGGATCGACTATATCTTATCCTCGTTGACACAAAACTTTGGTCAATCAATCCCAAACGTATTCAGCTTTCTAGATTATATACAGCGTGTTCATTTGAAAATTTTCCACCGTAAACTTCTGGAAATATAAAAAAATTATGACAAATTTCCTAAAACATTTAAGAAGTATTAGCAAGGGGGGCAACTTTTAATGCAAAAATTGGCTCACCTACTTGAACACCCTACCCCCTTAAAAATCTTAAATCGAAAGGGGTATCGAGTAATTAAGTAATTAAAAAGTTAAAGCACGTTTTGAAGAATTGAACAAAACAAACTAAAAGATTTTCTTAAAAATTTCGAAAACGAATCGATCAATTTCAAAAAACTAAACGCCAAAATGTAGTGTTTCACAAGACTAACAAAATCAAGTATTACTCGATGCCCCTTTCCATTTAAGATCTTTAAGGGGGTAGCTCCAGGAAGTTGTCCTCCTCGATAGTACTTCAGGAGGAAGGTGTTTTAGGAGGAAGTTTCCAAATGAACACGCTCTAATATCGGCACCAGGCGTCAAAAGGAATTTATTTCCTCCAGAGTTGTTTGTGAGATTGGTCTCATTGTAATTTATTGTTACAAACGAGTTAGTATTGCTCAGATTATCACTGGTATTCTCGAAAAGAAGTCAAGGTTTTTGTGGGGTGCTGGCGGCTCTCCTCGTGGAAATATTTATCGAAAAGGCTTTATTATAGATATCTTCATTATGCTCATTTTAGAAGTGGCAATTTCTATAAGAAATTGGTGTTGAAGAAGCGGTTGTGCTTATTATTTTCAACGTATGCATTTGGGCATTAGTCCTAGAATGAGTTGGGAGATATTATGAAGACTGCTTTAAATTGAGGTTGATTTGTTGTTATTGTGTCACCAAGCACAAGATATAATCGAATCATATGTTTTGATCACTGCTTTTTGACAGTAATCTTTCAAATTTGTTAGAGACAAAGAAAGGATCAAAAGGTACTTCAATTACTTATTCGACTGCAATTTAATTTTGCTCTGAACTTCTTCCCTTTCTGATTTTAGATATTGTTTGTTTTGATGAGGTACGTCATTTTCTCGTGTAAGGCTTAGCGTGGCTTCCACTATTGCTAACCTGAAACTCATTTCTAGTATACATTTTCTCCAACACCCCATTAGTTGTGCCGAGCTTATAAAAACTTCTTCGTCTTCGTCAGGAATTTTCACAATTACATTCTGTACAACAGCAACCAGAGGGAACTGCTTTGCCCTGTAGCTTAACAGTCTGCCTTTCTTTTTAACCCATGCACCCATGCACTGGAAGCTCTATTTTTAGCAATTAATCACGCTCGGTTATTAAGCTCTCTGAAATGAAATAAGGCCTCAATAGATAAACGCACCCAACGTCATTCACCTCGAGGTTTTCTTTCTCTATACTCTATGGTATGATTTTGTTTAACTTGTACTGTAATAATTCGATAATTGTATTTATATCTCTGTTTATTTCGTTTTCAGGTTCTATGAGAGGTTCTTGTGGATTCAGTACAATATTTTCCATATTTTCGTCCAATAATAATTGTTCAATATTTTCTTGTTGTCGTAACAATTTTTATTTTGCATTTATCATTGAAACTCGAAATGGAGCTATATAAGGAGTTCTTTGAATAGGTACCCTTATGATAGGATCTTGATTCGCTCTGTATACAAATCCTTGGCTTTCTTCAAAGATAAAATTAGCTAAATTAGTGATTACAGCATTTTCAAATTCTCTGTTGTTATCACTATGTATCATGGTGCACCAATGATACAAAATATATCCATTAAGTTGTAAGCTACTTCTTCGGCTCTTTTTGTTTTCAAAGATCGAAGAAATACAAATTTGGTTAAGTGATCTTGGTAATTTAAAATGAATTTAAATTCTCTGTCTTTTTCCTTGGAAAGTAATGGCTTTGTAACCAATGCATTCTTGTCAAGTTTCTTCTTTAGTTGACATTAATAATACTTCTACTAATATTGCAATATCTTCCTTTTCCATGCCGAATGTTCTTTTGTATCCAATGTTTTGATGCATCTTTTCGAGAATATTATATAATTTATTCTGAGACTGTAATGTAATATTTTATGACATCTGATTCGTTATTCCTCTTATGTATTAACTTTTCCAGTCCTCCAATGCTAAGTACCTCAAATCTGTTAAATCTACGATAATCTAATGAAGTTAATTTTTCATTATTGATTTTATTCGAAAGACTGTTTTCCACTTCATTTATAATTTCTTTATATTTTTCTTCAGTTAAAGTTGAAGTGAAATTATTGTTCGGTTTCTCCAACAACAACTTCCTCATCATCGGTTATTTGTCCTAGGCTGTTGAAGTAGTCCACCTCTTCATCTTCAAACAAGCCCTCTTCCTCTGATTCTAAAACCATATTTGTGTCCGACTCAGTGTCTGAAGCTTCAGTTTCGGCTCTATTGCGTTTTCTAGAGAAAAGTGCTTTCTTTGCGACTCTAACGGCTTTGAGTTTAGCACTTTTTTCTTTGGCTTTTTCTTGGGATTCTAATTCTTCCTTTACAGGAGTGCTTGTGTGATGGATTTTTTTTTGTCTTCGTGAACTTTTGGTTCTTTGTGCTTTTTGCAATGGTCGACAGGTCTCTGGGGTGATTATGCTTCTGGTTGATGTAAGTGTCTTTTCTGCTGTAGGTATTACGGAAGCTGTTTGACTAAGCTCTAGCTGCTGTCTCAGGATAATCGTTGGCTTTGATGATGTTGTTTTTGGTGTTTGATCCATCCGTGCCTTTGTCAATTGTTGCCCGCTGGAGGGATCTGGCTGCGGTTCTTCAAGATTGACTGGTGTCTTCTTCACCCAGTACTAGTCGATCCAATGGCCACAATCCAGGAGCACAAAATCCTGACAAAATATTTTTTGCAGTAAAGGATGACAAATAGGCTTTACCGCACAATTGAGCAATTTCGGCAATAGTGATTGGCCTTCCACGGTATGTTCGCATCCAGTCACTCATCGCCATTTTCATATATCCCTTGAAGGGGCCGAACACTGCTATGTCAAGTGACTGCATACGATGCGAGCAATGGGGAGGGAATGATAGCAGACTAATTCCAGTTGCTCTGGCGAAATTGATTGCTTTGAGACTTACATGGCTTGAATGGTTGTCCATCAGAATCAACAATCGCCAATCAGTTGAACAAGCAAGATGCACTTTAATATGATCCAAGACCTTTAAAAACAGTTCACTAGAGGGGGGCCTGATCTGTTACTTTCGATGGCTGGAACGCATCTTCACCCAGTACTCGTCGATCCAATGGCCATAATCCAGGAATACAAAATTCTGACAAAATATTTTTTGCAGTAAAGGATGACAAATAGGCTTTGCCGCGCAATTGAGCAATTTCGACAATAGTGATTGGCCTTCCAGGGCATGTTCGCATCCAGTCACTCATCGCCACTTTCATATATCCCTTGAAGGGGCCGAACACTGCTATGTCAAGTGGCTGCATACGATGCGAGCAATGGGGAGGGAATGATAGCAGACTAATTCCAGTTGCTCTGGCGAAATTGATTGCTTCGCGACTTATATGGCTTGAATGGTTGTCCATCAGAATCAACAATCGCCAATCAGTTGAACAAGCAAGATGCACTTTAATACGATCCAAGACCTTTAAAAACAGTTCACTAGTCATATAACCCGATTTAGGAGCCAGTCCGAGGCTGCCAATAGGTGCACCATCTGTGGATTTGTCTTTCATGTGTACGCGGGGGAATATAAAAACTGGTGGGATTGCCACTCCTGAGGCAGATATAATGGCACACATTGTTACATTTTCACCCCTTTCTTGGGAAACAACAGCACCAACTTGCTTTTTACCCTTAAGAGCTATTATTTTCGGATGCTGCATAACCGTGGAAATGCCGATTTCATCTAGGTTTATAATTCTTTCTGGGGTAAATTTATATTTATCAAGAATTTTCACATAATTGTCGAAAAACTGACTAACATTCATAGCGTTAAAAACGGCATCACGAGCCAAACTTGTATTTTCTGGCTGTCTACAGGGTGTCTCTTCATGAAACCGAGGATCCAGTCCTCACCTCCCATTTTATTAACATCCCAAACAGCTGGATAGTTTGTTTTTCGTAGACATGCACGTGGCATACTGGAAGGCCAACTCACGACTTTGTCTATACGTCAGTCCGTAGTGTAAATTAGATGCTTTCATAAAATAATCAACAAGTAGCTTCTCCTCCCTATCACTGAACATTTGTGTTATTTGGTATTTGTTTGCACCTTTATTGGCAATAGTCACATAATCTTCATCTTCGGATTGGCCCGAGTCATCTGTGTTGGAAATTTGGGAAGACCCGGTCATGTTCTTCTTTGCTATTTTGACTCGCTTATGTAGCATGGACTTTTTAAGTCCATGTCTTTTCGCAGTTTTCCTTAGGTGACCTCCTTTCATTATTTCTGCAACTAGTGCTGCAACTATCGCTTTGTCTATCGAAGCACGATCAGTTTTGCGAATGCAGGTACGAACCATCTAGAAAGAAGTAGGTACAATTAAGTACAATCTTTAAGACCTGTTTTTCAATCCTTAAACCATCCTTAAACACCGAGACCTTAAATTTGACTGAAACTCATATGAGGCCAGTGTGGACACTGTGTACATTGGCCCCATGATGGTTGTCCACACCAGCCCCAACTGTACATTCTACATTTAGATTCTGATTTTTTAATTTCAGTGTTAGATAAGCAATAAACTAATTGTTAGTGATTAATATGAATGTCAATGACTCAAAAGCCAGCAACACCCATTTTAAAACAATGACTTACCTTTATAATACAGCAGTACTATCACTTGATAAAACATAACCATCAATTGTCGATAATTGCATAAACATTAATTGCGCCAATATGAAATCCAACAGGTCTACCAATCTTGATAGGATGAAAATACACTTTAGAACATAACTTGTCACTTAGTGGCGCGCAATTCAAATGGTTTTTGAGGGAAAAAATAGCGCTGTCCACTCTAACCCCTTGTCCACACTACCCCCGATCTCCCCAATATTAATTAATATAATATCCTATCAACACTTTTAAACCAAAAAAAAATTCCTTTGTCGTCCTGCTCGTTACCTTTTGCAAAAAAATATGATAAAAGCACTCAAAACATTTTTTTTTGTATAATTCTGTAGCGCTCTGAATTAAGAATAAAGGAAGGATAAATTTGTAATTATTCTCTTGTTTGCCGGTTACTGTTATTATTATTATTTCAACTTTTTATTTTTTTTATCCAATTATCTCGCTTAAATTTTCAAGAGAAACAGCAAAATTATGACTTCTCCCATTGTTAACTTCCCTCTTAAAAACATTTCAATTTTATTTTCAATTTGCAACCAATTACTTTATTGTATAAGAACCGGTACTCGTCCAGGAACGGGCTACATCCTGTCTCCTTCCTAATAAATACCGAATTGTGTACAGGGCGGTAACGGCTGGAAGACAAAAAAAAACAGGCATTTTATTGGCTGGATATAGGACCCCGTGTTTATTCATGACGATTATTAAACGGACATTATGTCGTTAGGTCACACGGAAATCTCTAAGGGTCGAATGTATTTTTAATTGCGTATTACGCCTCGGCCGAATCCCTAGCGAGATCGCGCGGCGTGCGAGATGGGGTCTTTGTTTGGACATTGGCGTTGTACGCTTGCTTACTCGCTTACTATTTGTATTGTATTAAAACTGGGATGGGTGTAAAAGGGTGCTGGCGGCGGTGCCGCCGCCTTTACGTACGCAAATAGATGTATGTACACACCAACGTACGCCGGTCAAATTAGGACGAATTATTCATAACGTAAAATGAGAAAAGTTAAATGCGGAAGGTCTTCTCTACGTAGGTGTGTGTGTGTGTGTCTGTTGATCTTTTGGGAATTCAATTTCGACTGTGGCCATTCGGGCAGGTAAACGGAAAGATGAGGGGATACTGATTTTGGTTGAAATTTACATATTTTAATAAGATTAATATTGATGCCGAACTATTAGAATGAAATGTTTTTGGATATCTATGTATGTAGAAGCTATGTCTAAAATGAAGCTTGTAACTGAAGAATAAATTTTGATTAAAATAAATATGATTCGATTATATATTGTGCTTAGTAATACAGAAGAAGTTGGCCATCAGCTGTGCTTACGTGCTCGGCTGCACGAGCGGGACAATCCCGAAAGGCAAGATCGGCCAAAGTGAAATGAATCATAGTCGTCTTTCTAGAGTTAAAGTTTAACCCTTCTCTTTTGCACCATCTCCCCACGAGTCTGCATCCTCTTGCCGCAGATCATAATGATAATGTCATTGGAAAAACAGGAATCAGGTCATCCACCATTATAGGGTGACCAAGGTGACAGGACTTCGCCCTGTTCTGTGACACATGAATTATTCTGTTTCGTATCATGATGTCGATCCACCTCGTCACCATTGCATTGACTCCACGTTTTTGCAGCGCCCTTCTCATCCACAGAAAGGACGCCCAAACCAATTTTGTGTTGGCAGCCCTTTCCATGCAAATATTTATCGAAAAAAGATCTGTTTATTATGCTCTTTCAGGAAATTTTGGTCCCCAGTCAGGCTCAAGACAATTATCTTTGAGATATGGATCGATCTAAATAGAACCGACAAGAAACAAGGGTTACTAGTTTGCTCAAATTATTTTTCTTTGCTATCAGAGCCACGATTTATTTTGGAATCCACTTTTGCTGGTGTTTTAGGACAAAACTTTTCAAGGATACACATATTCCTAAAGATCATGATTATCTTGGAAGATGTGGCAACCAAGATGGGATGGATGAACAGCCAGGCTTTTAAAAAAGTTGTTCGAAACGCAATTCCTACAAAAAATTGGCGCTGAAGGAGCAGATTTGTTTAATTTTCGATTATCATGTCAGCCCTGACGTGGGTGAGATCGTTTCGATCTTGAATATGATTTGCCAAGAAGTTTGGTAGCTTTCCTTCATTTGGGCATAAGTCCTAGAATGGATTGTGAAGACTGCTTTAAAGTCCTATTTGCTTATAGTGTTGGCAGCCCTTTCCGTGCAAATATTTATCGAAAAAAGATCTGTTTATTATCCTCCTTCAGGAAATTTTTGTCCCCAGTCAGGCTCAAGACAATTATCTTTGAGATATGGATCGATCTAAATAGAATCGACAAGAAACAAGGGTTACTAGTTTGCTCAAATTATTTTTCTTTGCTATCAGAGCCACGATTTATTTTGGAATCCACTTTTGCTGGTGTTTTAGGACAAAACTCTTTAAGGATACACATATTCCTAAAGATCATGATTATCTTGGAAGATGTGGCAACCAAGATGGGACGGACGAACAGCCAGGTTTTTAAAAAGTGGTTCGAAATGCAATTCCTATAAAAAATTGGCGCTGAAGGAGCAGTTTTGTTTATTTTTGATTATCATATCAGCCTTGACGTGGGTGAGATCGTTTCGATCTTGAATATGATCTGCCAAGAAGTTTGGTAACTTTCCTTCATTTGGGCATAAGTCCTAGAATGGATTGTGACGACTGCTTTAAAGTCCTATTTGCTTATAGTGTTGGCAGCCCTTTCCGTGCAAATATTTATCGAAAAAAGATCTGTTTATGATGCTCCTTCAGGAAATTTTGGTCCCCAGTCAGGCTCAAGACAATTATCTTTGAGATATGGATCGATCTAAATAGAATCGACAAGAAACAAGGGTTACTAGTTTGCTCAAATTATTTTTCTTTGCTATCAGAGTCACGATTTATTTTGGAATCCACTTTTGCTGGTGTTTTAGGACAAAACTCTTTAAGGATACACATATTCCTAAAGATCATGATTATCTTGGAAGATGTGGCAACCAAGATGGGATGGATGAACAGCCAGGTTTTTAAAAAAGTTGTTCGAAACGCAATTCCTACAAAAAATTGGCGCTGAAGGAGCAGTTTTGTTTATTTTTGATTATCATGTCAGTCCTGACGTGGATGAGATCGTTTCGATCTTGAATATGATCTGCCAAGAAGTTTGGTAATTTTCCTTCATTTGGGCATAAGTCCTAGAATGGATTGTGACGACTGCTTTAAAGTCCTATTTGCTTATAGTGTTGGCAGCCCTTTCCGTGCAAATATTTATCAAAAAAAGATCTGTTTATTATGCTCTTTCAGGAAATTTTGGTCATACTTGCCCGAATCCTATACGTGTCTGAGAGGGGCTGGGATGCAGAGAATTAAAAGTATTGGATCGAGGAAAGGAAGGACCATCGCAAGAGTGAAAGGATGTAAAAACATATCTGTGTCAATTGTTGAGGAGTTGTATTGAGGAGGGTTTTTAATAGAAAAAAAAAGACGAAGCGAAGTAGATATCCATGTGCCAGCTCTAGCGTTGCAAACATCTTTGCCCTTTCCAATTGCTCCAACCAATCTCATTTCGCTATCACTTTTCTGGATCTATTGGGTTTGAAGCATCAATTAATGCGATAACATAACAAAAACAATTGAAACCTGTTATTAATATTTATTTCATTTCAATTTAATTTTATTTATAGAATTCAATTCTAAACGAATTAACGTCAAATACCTCAGCTAGGGTGTCACGATCATTATTCAAGATGGAATTATCGAAATCCATTACCCAGTTCTTCTTCTACCTCACCTCCATCCGCGACTCACTCTAACATCTTCAGTTAAGGCAGAATCAATCCCCCAGCATCAACCTGTCTCTATCTTTTACATCCTTGTTTTAATTATCCCCATTCACCCTCTGCTACCTGCACAACCCTCCTCCGATCCTACCATCCCAAACACAACCTTCTTTCTTTGACGTATTAGCGTAGTGTCCTCTCCGTTTCTACTCTCGCTTTTCGCCCGTACTTAATACGACTTATTCTATGAGATAAGACAGTTCTGGTTCGGAATAATCGGACGTAAATTCGATTGAAAATTTTAATTATCTTCGATTTAGTTTTCGGGGAAATAGAAAAAAAGGAGGAGGAAAGGGGTTGGTTGATTGAACGACAAGATTTAATTTAGCGATTCTGCCTGTGGATACTTGATTAATTCGTCCGGAATGAATTTCTTGAGTGAGGAAATTTGAAGGGGGACGTTCTTCTTTGGGATGATTCAATCTTGATTCCTCATTCCGATAACAATGTCGGTTAAATTGATTAAATGATTAAGAAGGCAATAAAATTGTTTTGAAGACCATTTTAATTCAAATTTTGTCTTTAATACTAATTATGTGTTTTTATAATCTAACCTCGGAAAAAACTTTATACCTCAATAAAACTAGGGCACTTAGAAATTGGATTCCATCTATGCATGTAGCCCGGACAGAACCTACCTCGTTTCGACCCGAACAAAACAGCGACTTCCTTCTTCTCGTCTTTAATATTCTATCGTACTCGCGTCTTGAGGGTTATCTGAGGACCCCATCGAGTTCGTAAAACACACGGAGCTCCCAAACGGCCAATGTTTGATCGTTTACGTACTACACGCATCTTCTACCACCGTACTAAAAACTTCAGTTTGTAGCCTTCGCTAGGGCGCCACATAAAAGGTTAGAATAGGAAGAAAGATGCAAGAGGCATCCTTGAGTATTGTGGTCGGATATTTCGATGAAAATCTCGAAGTTTGAAAATTACTTATAGTACCTATCAACCCCTCTATACGTTAAATTGTAATTAAGATAAGATATCGTTTTATGCTCGAGCGAGAACAAAATGAACGTCTTCTTCGTCGATAAGGTAGTCGCCAATATGGGCGAATTGAATGTTTATTGATCACGAATTAAGTTTATGGTTGCTGCTATCGTTTTGAGACTGATTCGTGTTATTGTATTTTAAAGATAAGAACGTTGAAATTGTCATCAGATGATAGGTCTTAAACAATCTTTTTTTCTTAAATAATCTTGTTTTTACTTTGATTTTCTATTCCTTTTTTTTTTGGCAATCAAGTGCTGATCACGTTGAAGTCTGCATTTACATTTTGTTCCTCTTTTTCTTCTATTTCATTATCTGTCTTTGTTCTCTTGGTTTGCTATTTTTTTCTATAATAGATAGAACTATTGCAAATCTTTAAACGTCTTCAGGTCTTTGTTTGACCCAGAAGGAACAAGGTAATCGTTTAATAATCTTCTTTTCTCTCATTGTTAAGTTTTCCTTTCACATATTTCAAGGTCAAGTCATCAACCTAACAATAACGCTGTTACCTGAAAATTATGTGAAACATTGTATTGATGACCTGAAATCTTCTGCTGTCCTAAGCCTGAACCTATAGGTCTTTTAGCCTTTTATTTTCTTTGAAGTGGCGTTCATCCAACTACAGAACTTCCTATCTGCATAGCCATGCGTCCTCTTCAGGACCCAATTGTGGCCTTGTAGCGATACGAGGTGGTGGCCTCAGTTTTGTTTGGCCAGTTTAGGGTTAAGTAGGTCTCAGTGCATCTGAGTATTGCTTATGAAGCTTCAGAAGTACAGGCCACGATACCATAAGTCAAAATAGCATTTTTAAACCCAAACTCAAGGAGCGTTTCGTACAAATCAGGAGAGCCAGGCCCTGTATTGGTGGTTCTAAATTCGCTTCTTTAAATACTGTGTCTATTACAACAGATTTTCGTCAGTCCGGTATCCAACGGTTCGGAATTTCCGCAGGCTTCGCATTTCTTCACCACAACTCGGCAGTTGTTCACAGCAAGTGTAAGGACTTGAATCGGGATGTGCCTTAAACATGTTTTTTTCGACCATCGACAAGTGGTAAACATTCTAAAAAACGGCAGAAACAAAAACACATCACCGGGGAAAATTAAGATTTAGTCGCCAGCTTGCACAACGTATAAGTTCAGCTCAAGTTTTGAGCTGGTTCTAAAAACGGCTTAACTGGGGCTCTTATATAGCATGTTTGCTGAAATAGATGAGTCATCGTGTAGCTGCATATTGTATTACCTTATACAGCGTGTCCAGGTCAAGTGGTTGGTTCAAAAGGAGTATAGAGGAGGATTGAGAGCATTTGAATGTAACTGAAGACGATGACTCACCAGTCGTCAGTTGACACTGTATAAGAGCCACAGCTTACCTGGTTTTGAAAACAGGTTAACTCAGGCTCTTATACAGCCTATCTGCTGGCGATAGATGAGTCATCGCTTGGCTGTATATTGTGCTTGTGCCCGTCAAATGGTTGGTCCAGAAGTGGTATAGAATATCGACTGAGTGAGGGGATTTGAATGTAACAGAAGGCGATTGTAATTTTTCGGAAGATTGGTTCAGAAACTTTAACTTCTGGTATGGAATTCGTGAGCTTGATGTAACGGGAGAATCACGCTCAGTTAACAAAGACTCGGAAAAACAGTACAATGTCGAGATTGGAAAAATTATTGATGAGAATGAACTCAGGCATCCAGTGATTCTAAAGTTTTAGAAAGGATAAACAAATATAGAATTACAGTTTTATTGCTTTGGGTGTTGATTGTCAACATCAATTCTTGGATGACTGTCGCATTATTTAAACTACCTAAGATAGCAAAGGTTTTGATTAGATAATTGAAAAGATTATCCGCCTTAGCTGAATTAGTTTCTCTCAATATTTTTGTAACACTTAACAGTTTCACTGTCTTCTAATGCGTCCGGGAGTCACCTTTTGCTCAATAAAATGCTTGCATGACTCATTGTTCAAGGACTGGTCTTTTTTTCATCACTTTGTCCCACTTTATTAAGGATATTTCAAAAAAATTGAGCTACTCGAAGATAGTAAAGCCGTCCCTCAATTAGATAATTGAAACGCTCATCCACCCATAGCCGAGCTAGTTTCTGGCAATATTTTTGGAACATTTAAAGTTTCATTGTCTTGTAATGCTTTCGGAAGTCACTTTTTGCTCAATCAAATACTTGAATGACGCATTATTCAAGGATTGGTCTTTTTTCATCACTTTGTCCCACTTTGTTCAGGATATTTCAAAAAAATTGAGCTACCAGAAGATGGCAAAGCCGTCCTTCGATTAGATAATTGAAAAGCTCATCCGCCTATAGCCAAGCTAGTTTCTGTCAATATTTTTGCAACACTTAGCAGTTTCACTGTCTTCTAATGCGTTTGGGAGTCACTTTTTGCTCAATCAAATGGTTGTATGATCCATTGTTCAAGGATTGGTCGTTTTTTCATCACTTTGTCCCACTTTGTTAAGGATATTTCAAAAAAATTGAGCTACCAGAAGATGGCAAAGCCGTCACTCGATGAGATAATTGAAAAGCTCATCCGCCTGTAGCCGAGCTAGTTTCTGTCAATATTTTTGCAACACTTAGCAGTTTCACTGTCTTCTAATGCGTTTGGGAGTCACCTTTTGCTCAATCAAATAGTTGTATGACCCATTGTTCAAGGATTGGTCTTTTTTCAATACTTTGTCCCATTTTGTTCAGGATACTTAAAAAAATTAAACTACCAGAAGATGGCAAAGTCGTCCTTCGATAAGATAATTGAAAAGCTCATCCGCCTGTAGCCGAGATAGTTTATGGCAATATTTTTGCAACATTGAAAGTTTCATTGTCTTATAATGCTTCCGGGAGCCACCTTTTGCTCAATTAAGTACTTGAATGACCCATTGTTTCAAGGATTGGTGTTTTTTTCATCACTTTGTCCCACTTTGTTAAGAATATTTCAAAAAAATTAAACTACCAGAAGATGGCAAAGCCGTCTTTCGATTAGATAATTGAAAAGCTCATCCGCCTGTAGCCAAGATAGTTTCTGTCAATATTTTTGCAACACTTAACAGTTTCACTGTCTTCTAATGCGTTTGGGAGTCACCTTTTCCTCAATAAAATGCTTGCATGACCCATTATTCAAGGATTGATCTTTATTTCATCACTTTGTCCCACTTTGTTAAGGATATTTCAAAAAAATTGAGCTACCCAAAGATTGCAAAGCCGTCCCTCGATTAGATAATTGAAAACCTCACCCCTTGTAGCCAAGATAGTTTCTATCAATATTTTTGCAACACTTAACAGTTTCACTGTCTTCTAATGCATTTGGGAGTCACCTTTTGCTCAATAAAATGCTTGCATGACCCATTATTCAAGGATTGGTCTTTTTTTTCATCACTTTGTCCCACTTTGTTCAGAATATTAAAAAAAATTGAGCTACCAGAAGTTGGCAAAGCCATCCTTCGATTAGATAATTGAAAAGCTCATCCGCTTGTAGCCAAGATAGTTTCTGTCAATATTTTTGCAACACTTAACAGTTTCACTGTCTTCTAATGCGTTTGGGAGTCACCTTTTGCTCAATAAAATGCTTGAATGACCCATTATTCAAGGATTGATCTTTTTTTCATCACTTTGTCCCACTTTGTTAAGGATATTTCAAAAAAATTGAGCTACCAGAAGATGGCAAAGCCGTCCTTCGATTAGATAATTGAAAAGCTCATCCGCTTGTAGCCAAGATAGTTTCTGTCAATATTTTTGCAACACTTAACAGTTTCAATGTCTTCTAATGCGTTTGGGAGTCACCTTTTGCTCAATAAAATGCTTGCATGACCCATTATTCAAGGATTGATCTTTTTTTCATCACTTTGTCCCACTTTGTTAAGGATATTTCAAAAAAAATTGAGCTACCAGAAGATGGCAAAGCCGTCCCTCGATTAGATAATTGACACGCTCATCCTGCTATAGCCGAGCGAGTTTCTGGCAATATTTTTGCAACACTTAACAGTTTCATTGTTTTCTAATGCGTTTGGGAGGCACCTTTTGCTCAATTAAATGATTGTATAATTCATTGTTCAAGGATTGGCCTTTTTTTCATCACTTTGTCCCACTTTGTTAAGGATATTTCAAAAAATTAAACTACCAGAAGATAGCAAAGCCGTCCTTTGATTAGATAATTGAAAAGCTCATCCGCCTGTAGCCGAGCTAGTTTATGGCAATATTTTTGCAACATTGAAAGTTTCATTGTCTTATAATGCTTTCGGGAGCCACCTTTTGCTCAGTCAAGTACTTGAATGACCCATTGTGCTCAAGGATTGGTCTTTTTTTCATCACTCTGTCCCACTTTGTTAAGAATATTTCAAAAAAATTAAACTACCAGAAGATGGCAAAGCCGTCCTTCGATTAGATAATTGAAAAGCTCATCCGCTTGTAGCCAAGATAGTTTCTGTCAATATGTTTGCAACACTTAACAGTTTCACTGTCTTCTAATGCGTTTGGGAGTCACCTTTTTCTCAATAAAATGCTTGCATGACCCATTATTGAAGGATTGATCTTTTATCCTTACTTTGTCCCACTTTGTTCAGGATACTTCAAAAAATTAAACCACCAGAAGATAGCAAATCCGTCCTTCGATTAGATAATTGAAACGCTCATCCGCCTATAACCGAGCTAGTTTCTGGCAATATTTTCGCAACATTTAAAGTTTCATTGTCTTGTAATGCTTTCGAGAGCCACCTTTTGCTCAATCAAGTACTTGAATGACGCATTATGCAAGGATTTGTCTTTTTTCATCACTTTGTCCCACTTTTTTGAGGGGACTTCAAAAAATTAAACTACCAGAAAATAGCAAATCCGTCCTTCGATTAGATAATCGAAAAGTTCATCCCCCTGTAGCCGAATTAGTTTCTGACAATATTTTTGCAACACTTAACGCTTTAAATGTTTTTTGAGGAAGGCTGGTTGGTTCAAGGCTTCGTTTTGAATTCAGACTGTGACATTATTGACTTTCAATTGCATTGTCATGATATGGAAGAGTAGAAGTGACCTTACAACGATGCTGGAGAAAACTTTGGCCAAATGTCGTTGAAATCGATGATGTAATAATTCGAAGAAAATTTAAACACAGTTGCAGAAGCATTAAGTATCATTAGGAATGACTTTAATCGATGAATCTCGAAGACTCAAATGAAGATGAAAGGAAAGAATTGGAACATATCAGCTGGGGTGAAGCAACAGACACACTAAAAAAATTGATAGCCTTTGCCAATTTGAAGCCAATTCAAGTTATAATTGTGGAGAACTAATTTAATTGACTGAAATTAGTTTTTTAAACAGTTCATCAATACTTGCTTTTCGCTGGAAAGTTATGGCTAATCCAGATTTCAATCAAATTTTCAAAACGTGAAACTGCAATGCCTAATTCTTTTTCATTTCAGTTAACCAATTAAACAAGCAACGAGATGCTGTAAAAAAAAATAAAAATTACAAACTCGAGTACCTATATGCCCCTATACCATACATACATAATAAAATACGAGGATCTTGAATTCGTTATTTGACTACACGAGTTTATATTTTCTTTTTGCTATTACGAATTTTAATTGGGTTATATTTAATATACACCGTCGGGCGGTAGTGTAACAGCACAGACCATTATACCGCTGACGTTATTTGATTTTGCGATTGCGATCTCTCTGGAGGAAACCTCGCCGAGAGCTACTCAGGATTTACGCAGAGCAAACAACAAGAACCGCATACATACAAGAGAGAAAGGCCCCCTGACTAATTCGAATTTTTTAACGGTAATTGGTTTAATGAAGAACGCATACATTCGTGTTTGTGTGTGTGCGTGTGTTGATTCGAGGATGTACATACTAGAAAGGCTCGGTTTTATGAATCCGTTCAGCGAAAACAATAGATAGATAGGGTGATGGGTGATGTAAGGGGATGAAAGAGTCGAAGGAAGGCTGGCACACTATATCTGGTGAATCCGGTTTATTCTGCGGTACTATTTGTTACGGAGCGCTCTGCGGTAAATTCGTCCTCCTATTGTTTATTGAATGAGGAATCGTTACCGGAATAAACGAGTGCGAATGAGAAGTCGGGGATTGCACGATTTGTTACAATGGATCAAACGAGATTTATATTTCCACTCCTTTGTTCTCAAATAGAAATGATTATCAAAAAATAAACGATACTTTAACTTAATTAAATAGGAAGTTTCGCAGTACGACTGAACCTTCTTTGTTAGCATCGTAAATATTGCGACCGAATGCATTTCTCGTGTAATATCCAAACGTTCGAAACGACCTCATCCTCCTCGTCGAATGCACTACCGCCTCCCTTAATTAAATTAACCGCGTAGGTACCGCACAAATATATGTATATGTATATGGAGAGCAGCCAGAATGGGCGAAACGTTGTAATTTCATTCACCTCCCCGCGCCTCATTCTTCCACAATCAACACTCTTTTTCGTGGGATGAGGTGTGGTGGATTTCCCTCACGTAAATTATTTTACGCTAATGAAGTTGGCCGGTGATAGCGGTAATAATTAGCGGTACGTCGTGGTAGTGGATGTCGTAAAAGTGGTAGTCCAACACACAACAACACACACCCACCATATATCGTTTTAATGTAATGAATGTTTTGTGTTGCTGTTTGAGGTTACGGTTGAATGACTGCAACGGATGCAAATTGATTGATTGACGTTACGAAATATATTAGTTAATGGTCGTCATGTTTATGTATATAGAATGTCCATAATTGTTAAAATTATATTTAAGATTTATTTTGTTATATTTTCGCTTCCTCCCCCTCTCCTCCCCTCCCCCCCGCCTCTCAATGATGCAAGTCTAGCACCACACAAGTACCACTAGTAAATAGAGCCGAGATCGTAAAACGCTCGCTTAGCCAGATTTCCTCTTATTCAGACCGTTTTCTTGTTAACCCAGATATGCCTGAATTTTTTTTTGATTTTGCCAATAAATAATTAAAAAAAAATTAATCATATTTTCCATGGTAGCTTGGAAAGCAATCAACGTGTAACGCCACTTGACATTTGGCGCAATTTTTCCGCACTCTCTTGCGACAAACCCAGCATCTTGTCTGCTTCTCTTGGGATACTATGTAGTGATCTCTATTGTCTAGTTTGGATTCCATACTGTTGGGTCTTCCTCTTTTTCTAGAGCTGCTTTGGTGACTTTCTATTATTCCTTTTGCCAGACATCTTTTAAAAGCGAGATGGTCCAATTTCCCTCCGAAATGACGATGTAATTGCCAAGCATTCTGTTCTGCAGGAGAATTGGAAAATACGATTTCTTGCCACGGATACCAGTTCGATACAAACTAACATTTTGGTCGTAACGATCTACCCCGCCCATGTACAAGTTGTATTTGGAAATTACATTCTGCTGCTCTACTTGGACTCGTTTCTTTTCTATTTGAGAATACCTGGCGGTTTGTTGCACGGGTTCAACCAAGTGGCAATTGGCAGCAACATTGACACAACTATTGTCGTTCCACTTTACAATTTCTACTGACGCCTCGTCAGTTGTTCGATAGTCCATGAATCCTCTTGGCTTCTTCTTAGCGTCTGACTTAGAAATAACCGGGCATTTAGACATTCTGTTTTCCCGGATAGTGCCAGTTTCTTTTATTCCTCTCCTCTTCAACTCGTGCAGCAGAGGTACCGTAGTGAAAAAGTTATCGAAGAATAATTGATAGGAAAAGTCTCCAATACTTTATAAAACGTCGCAGTATTGTGAGATAATAGAAGGATCTAAACCAAACAACTTATACTTAGGTTCAATAACTGAGTTCTTTCCTTGATAAGGTTCCATCCACGTACAGCATCCTTTACTTCTAGCTCCCATCCAGATTTTAAAACCGTAACGAATAGGCTTATCTTTAATAAATTGCTTCAGAAATTTTTCATTAAGTTTTCAAACAAGTGGCCGTACTTTGGCGAATCTGTCATGATTATCTAATTCATCATTGTTTACACAGTGCAAATTTTGCATTATATATTCAAACCTATCTCTAGATAATCCCCCCGACACTTGATCGTTGTGGCTGTCTTTTCTTTGTTCCCAGCATACATTTCATCTGTGGTAATATTTCCCCGAGAATTTTTTTTGAGCATATTCACAAACATTTCGATGATCTCGGTGTCAAAAAATAAATCAAATATGGTGTTAATAAGGGTTTACAATCATACTTCAAAGGCCAGTCTATATTTTGTACATCGAGATCTTTGTTTTTCCAGTTAAACGTTTTTTTTGGATGCCTGATAATAATGAAGAGGAATGTGGTCTTCTGTATCCCACTCACTTGCAACACCATGGCCGTTCTCATTGTTTTCGTCCAGACTGTGATCCACAATATTAAGATAATCTAAATCCTCTTGCAAATTATCATTTGGATTAAAAATTTCAGCTTCTGCCATGAGTTGCGAGGCGGGCAAATTGTTTCTAGTCATAGTCACCAGTTGCATTGGTGGGCGGCATTAATGCTATATTGATTTCACCATTTGCGCTAACATTATTGAAAACATCATCGTTGTCTTCTAAATAATGAAAAAGTTGTAGATATGCCTACTGACCTCTTAAAAGGACATCAAGATTTGACAGGTTTTTGTGCAGACAACTTATTTTTATTATGAAGATAGAGTCCTATTACTAAACCTTTTACGAAACGATTTCTAGCAAAATTTTTGACAATTTTCTTAAATTACTTACCCTGTAAGCCTTAAATCAATAGGTTGTGCCATTGTCTCTATGTTCACACTTTTCTAAGGTGTCGCAAACTGTTAATTGTGCATAAACACTACCACTATTACCGCCAAACGAAAGTTTCACCTTGCTGTGACATAAATATGTGCTGACCTCTAGGTTTCAACAGTTAAAATGGCGCTGTGGGCAGATAAAACAGGAACTTACAAACCGTCCTTTTAAAAGGACAGTAGGAATATCTGGCTTAATTTTTTATTTCTTATATCTTCTGAGACTGTAAAAGAGTCGTCCCCGTCAAATTTAATGGACGTCTTTAACACCAACCCTCCTTTGAAAACTGTCAATAGATCTTGTACGACCTTGTACCTCGCTATTTATCGTATAATATCAGTTTTTTAATCTTCTTAATCAATATATTTGAGCAGAGAAAAACCATTCTAGGACATGGAGTATAATGTTGGGGCGGGAATGCCACAGGAGTAGGTCTTGAGGCCGTCGTCCTGTTTAACGATGTTTTTAGCCTTGAATTCGCCGCTGGATGGAGCTAGAAATGGCGAAGAGCTCATGCTAAATGATGAGATGCTTAAGAAGAGTTTGGGAATGGATAGGAGATCATAAGCTCATCCTGACAATGGAAAAAATGGAAGCAGTGATCCTTATCCTAGCAGATAAAGCCGAAAAGAAGGTGGCAAACCTAATAAGAATAATGCCCAATGTGGGGACGGTGGGATCCTAAGGGCAAGAAAAGAGTGGTCATCAGCAGCCAACGACGCGCTAACGAAAATTCTGTTTCGATAAAGTGCTTCGCCAAGTATGGATAGGGTTGGCAAAATGGCAAAGAAATGCAAGTATCAGGCATTGGAAGCAAAACTCATAAGGGACAGATTAATTTCAGGCATAACGGATGAGAAATTGAGCGAAGACCTACAAATGGATGAAGACATCTCGTTGGAAAAGGTAAAGGATAAAATTTTGCAAAGTGAGGAGATAAAATTACAAACAAAGGAAATATCAAACAACACTGGAACAGTTGAAAGAGTTTAGAAATTTAATAACAATAAGTCAAGTTACAGAAGAATGGAACATCAAAAGAAGGATTTTCAGCACGGAAAAAGTTGAATTCAATTGGATCAAAGACCATGAACAAAGTTTCGAGAAAATAAAGCAAGAATTGACTACAGCGCCCATATTAGCAATTTATGACACGAAGAAGAATACACGAATCTCAGTAGACGCATCTTCGTACGGACTGGGAGGAGTTTTAGAACAACAAGAGGGTGACCAGTGGCGTCCAGTATTCTATTGCTCCAAAAGTCTCAGTGATGTCGAAACTCGATATAGCCAAATCGAGAAAGAAGCTTTGGCCATCACATGGATGACAGAAAGATTCCGACAATTTTTGATGGGCAAGAAATTCACGATAAAAACCTCTGTTAGCTATCTTGGTAGATAAGTCGAAAGAGTTGTGAAATTTAATAACAATAAGTCAAGTTACAGAAGAATGGAACATCAATAGAAGGATTTTCAGCACGGAAAAAGTTGAATTCAATTGGATCAAGGACCATGAACAAAGTTTCGAGAAAATAAAGCAAGAATTGATTACAGCGCCCATATTAGCAGTTTATGACACGAAGAAGAATACACGAATCTCAGTAGACGCGTCTTCGTACGGACTGGGAGGAGCTTTAGAACAACAAGAGGGTAACCAGTGGCGTCCAGTATTCTATTGCTCCAAAAGTCTCAGTGATGCGGAAACTCGATACGCCCAAATCGAGAAAGAAGCTTCGGCCATCACATGGGTGGCAGAAAGATTCCGACAATTTTTGATCGGCAAGAAATTCACGATAAAAACCTCTGTTAGCTATCTTGGTAGATAAGTCGAAAGAGTTGTGAAATTTCATAACAATAAGTCAAGTTACAGAAGAATGGAACATCAAAAGAAGGATTATCAGCACCGAAGAAGGAAAAAAATTCCATAAAGCAGGAATGTCACGGATGCGGATTGAAACCACATTCCTGGTAAGAGTGCCCAGCAAGGGAGCAAAAATGTAATAAATGCAACTGAATTGGACATTATGGGAAGAAATGTAAAACATAGTTTACAAAGGAGGAAGAAAACAAGACTCAGGATACAGACAGATCAGAATCGGATATAACGGAAATAAAGAAAGTAAATTCCATATCAAAGACATGGATTATTAACCTGAAAATGGATGAAAAATGGGTCAAATTCAAAATGGATACGGGAGCACCACGCAGCTCCACGAAACTCCTGGGACCAGGTTCGGGGCAGAACAGAGAACCAAGATCATATAGCGTGATAACAAAGGATGGATTGCAATTTTTTTTTTCCGAAAAAACTATTTTCAATGCTGTAGTTATAAAATAATATACCTTGGGACTCAAAGGGTTTTAAAACTGTTTCCACCGTGACCCTACAAGTGATAACAGCGACGGTTTCCATTAATCTATTGGCTTTAGAAAGTCCACAGAGCTAGAGCAACCTTGTTAAGGTACTGGCAAACTAGATGGGAAGCTGAGCCAGACAAGGTTCAATGAACTAAACTGATCTGTGCACTAGATGATCAGGAAAGAAATTGAAGGCAGAATAAAGCGTTTCATGAAGAGCATGAAGAAACTGCAGTGAAGAGCTGTAAATCAACGATTGAAGAATAAGGGAGTTGCAGGAGAAATAGATTAGATGGAAGACAGCCCAGCACCCTGATGTTATATCAAACAAGATGATCTCGAGGTGTGTGAATGTGTGGTTCAGAGGAGTCGCTTATTAATTTATAATTTTAGGCACTAATTTTTACAGTAGATCACACAAAACCACCGGAAAAGCGTTAGAACACGTGAAATTACCAAAGTAATACTTTAATATCAGATTATTTCACGCCGAAATCAGTCAAAGCAACCGCAAGTTAATCTACAACATACAATATAAATGTATAAACGTATATAATTCTAATTAACACCATTCCTTCTGTCAACCTTCCCACCCTTCACAAAGCGAGTAGAGAGACAGACTCACACGCACACACGTAGACATTTATCAGGATATATCCATCTAGTAGAGCAAAAACCGTCATATTCTCTCAAAGTCCGCATAATTAAACCACACAGTCGACCTGGCCGGGCAAATAAATTATGTTTAGCGAAAATAACGCTAGGTGGCAGAATGCCCGACCGACTGCGGTTACCTAAAGGTTTAACGGGGGGAACGCACTGAAGCTAAACCGCAATTTCCCAAGCCTTCAGCGGACTAACATCACCTAGCCGGGGGTTTTACCTTTCAGATTTCCCCGTAGCTCTTAATTATTAAAGGAGCTATGTTTAGTATCCTGCCCTTTTCTTGTTTTTTTTTCTCTTGGCGTACTTCATTATATTATTAGGAAAAAAAAAATGTACTAGAAAATTCGACCTATTATTTCAAGCATGCTTGTGTATGAGAGTGTTAATTTTAATGCTATCAAAAACGCATCTCTGGAGGAGCCTTTGGTCTTTGAAGGCATGGTTTGAAAGCATAGCTGATATAGGGCAGGACAATTTTTTTGCTAAAATTGGAAATCATTTTGATCATCTCCAATATTGGTACCTACCAATCTGACAGCTGACTCTTCCTATTTTATTGTTACTGCCATGCTACGGTTGTCAAACTTACGAAAATGTCAAACACTAGACTGCCAGTAAAAATGTCAAACTCAGTCGTTACTTCCGATCTTATCCACTAGATGGTATGGAGTTAAAACGCATGTTTTTAACATAATGAATACTCAGGCAATTATAAACGAATTTTTTATTCATTATTACCAATACATTGCATAAGATATGATTTGAACTTTCGACTTCAATGTTTAAAAATTACATCTGTAAGATGACCCCCTTCTACTTGGACACAACGTTGAAGACGTTCTTTGAAGCTTCACAGTTCATTTTCTAACATTTCTCTTCATTCTTCTCTTCATAGCCGACTTGCGCGGTGTTTCTTGGTTTCTGATGTACGATTTGTCCGACATCGACTTGAAGTTGGGTTTCCTCAATTCCAATATTTTACGAGTTCTTGACAATCATGCACCAGTTAAACAATTGTCTTTTTCTCGTCCTCCAGCTCCCTGGCTCATATATAACGTGAAATTGATGATGAAAGCCAGAGATGCCGCTCTTCGCAGATTTCATAGCTAACTATAAATTACTGAAGAACGAGGTTAATCGTGCAATAAAACGTGAAAAAGCAGCTTACTTCCGACACCATTGTTTAGTGAATTCAGGTAACAGAGGCAGGTTTTGGAAGGAAATTAAAAAACTTAATATTAGCAAAAGTAAACACGATGATATACCTCCTCAGCTGAAAGATGTAGAAGCTTTAAACAAGCATTTTCTCTCTAACATTTCCAGCTCTCTGGCGAGGTTGCTCGGGATTGGTGATTTTAATATCACCGCTAGCTCTTCTGCTTTCGCTTTCAAAGCTATCACACCTGAGGACATCCTTCGGGCTTTGAGGAATCTGAAGAGCAATGCAACTGGAGTGGATAACATAAATGTGTCTGTCTTGAAGTGGTGCATACCCTTACTTTTGCACTACATGCATCGGTAGTTCTGTGTTTCCTACAGCATGGAAGTCCTCCATTGTCATATCATTGCCGAAGACTAGAAATGTGGAGAGTTTTAAAGATTTACGACCGATAAGCATTCTACCGGCCTTGGGTAAGATCTTTGAGAGGTGCATTGAGGCTCAATTAGGTGAGTTCGTTAATTGTAACAGCATTCTTCCCAGCTATCAGTCCGGCTTTAGAGCTGGCCACAGCAGTGTATCGGCCCTTGTTCACATTGAGGATGAGATTCTGCGTGCTAATGATCAATCTAAGGCCACAGTTCTGATTTTACTCGACTATAGCAGAGCTTTCGATACTATTCATCATGATGTCCTATGAACTATTTTATCTGCTATCGGCTTTTGTAATTCTTCCTTGCATTGATGCGGGATTATCTGTGTGGATGGTCTCAGCGTGTCCGACTTGGATCAAAATTTTCCACCCCATTAAATGTGTTTTGGCGGGGTACCACAAGGAGCAATTCTTAGTCCATTACTGTTCTCCATTTATACGTCTGCTTTACCCTCAGTAATTCATCATTGCCAATACCATCTTTATCAACGAGGATTTGGACAGGATATGCAAATATTCACAGCTATTGCAGCTGTCATTAAACCCAACTAAGACGCAGTTGATTGTTTTCAGACCCCGTCGAATTCACCAACATGTGTTGTCTCTTCTTGATATTCAGATCCTCAACCGGAAAATTCAATCCACTGACAACGTCAAAAATTTAGGAATATGCCTTGAGATCTCGCATAGATTTTCTATGTATGTCATGCAACTAATTCAGAAAGCCTTTATTGCCCTGAAATTTATATATATTAACCGCCATTTCTTTGATTCCGCTACGAGACTGCTATTGTGCGACGTACTGGTTCTATCTTACTTTAATTATGGTGAAAGTACTCGAAAGTTTAGATGTTTTTAAACTGTCTTATGAGTCCATTAAACAAGAACTAAAAACAAAGCTGCTGGCACTGCAATAACTGAGTATTACCCTAGTAGTTTATTTTGAATTCATGCTGGGTTTGCTATGTAGAAATTTGGCTTTGGTTTTTACATCTGTTTACTGCACACTTGAGATTAGATAATTATAGTTTTTCTTGTTGCTATTTTTTCTCACATCTTTTTGTTTCCTTTCTACAGTTTTTTGTAATTTTTTTTTTATTATATTAGTTTGAGATTAAAGGAAGAGCGCTTAATGAGCATTCTATGCCCAGGGGCATTTAGTCTTTTTGACTATACAATTTGCATAATTTTAGTTGAATTGTGCTGCTACTATTTGTGTACATATATATATAGATATAGATTGTTTGCTTTTTTTTTCTTGTAATTCTGTATGTATAGTCAATAAACTCCTATTATTATTATTATTTGGCCTTCACGGAATCTGTATGGGATTCTTGTCGTTCGCTGCGCTCCACAATCCCTTGGTCCTCTTCCGATTGAAGACACGTGTGGGCAGCTTCACTTTGCTCTATGTCTTGAACAAGTTACAAAACCGTTGGCGGGGCTGTTAACCCATACCATCGGTGCTCAACCTTAGCAATCCTACCTCCGGCGAATCTTAGAGGCGTTGAGCACGGCATCAGATCCTCTGTTGTTGGTGGTCCGAGTGGGAACGTTTCCGACATCGCTGGTTTTTCCCTCATACCATGTTCGACTTTGGTCTCAGCGTTGCTCCGATGCTTCTGGGATCTAAATCGATCGGGCACAGGGGTCTGAGGTTTCCCCCCTCCCCATTAAACGAGTCGGGGAAGGAAGAGGGCGTCGTCAAGTGTCCTCATTTCGATTTGTTTAAGCTGCAAACAGCTTCAAACCGCCCCTACCTTATTTATTATATTATTATTATTATTATTATTATTATTATTATTATATACGGGTCGATGGCCGCAGTGGTTAGGCGGCTGACTATCGTTGTGGGAGGACGATAGGTGCCGGGGTTCAATTCTCTGGAGGGACGGTGAAATTTTTTCAGAGAGTTTAATCCCGGATCGCTGCCATTCGCTGTTGGGTGAATTAAGTGATGATTAACAGCGCGGCATCATTGAACACAATTGAACACAACTTACAAACTACATCGCGAGAGTTACAGTCATAGCCAGACAAGCGATACAGCTTCGGAGTCACTGCAACTAAGCACCCACCACACATTAAAAAAAAATTATTATTATTATTATATATGATATTAGCAGTGCAAGATGGGTTTGAGCCGTGTTTCCATCATAGCTATTCTAAATCGCTTTTGAACATATTTTAGTCTGCTTCTTTCGCTGCTTTTTGTTCGGCAGTTACAGGAGCTCATTTTGCAAATGACAGATTGGTAAGGATGAAAGGCCAAATCTACAAGTGCCCTCTCTATTTGACCGAACAGTCACTGTTGCCAAATTATTCATTTCTTTGGTCTTGCCAAGACATATTACACAAGTGGATGCAGATGGTGTATCTGTTAACGTAGAACATATGTACTTTACCACCAATCATTGTAAGGAATAACTGATACTGTACACAAAATTGTTTGCCATGAATATTAATCTGTAATGATGTTAAGCGTGCCGAAGAAGGCGTAGGAGTTTTCTCCTATTAGACGTAACGGTACGAAACAAGCAATTAATAAATTTACCTCAGTTATTTCTTCGATTTCGCCAGCTAGAATTTGTTTAACCTGGCTTTGTCATTTATTTAGAAATATAAACTTGTTGTCTTCAAAATTTAGGATATCTTCTACTGTTTTGGTTTCCAAAATTCGTCTGGTATAGTGTGAACCAGAAGACTTTGTAGGTTGATACTTGCACTTGTTGCTGTTACAGTTATCGTTGATGCATTCGGCTTTCGCTGATTGAATGTGGCAATAAGAAGGAAACAACTTACACTTTCTTGTTGTATCATCATAACATAATCTATTATATTGATATTTCGACAACCCTAAATCTGCTATTAAACCCAATGATTCTTGATTAGTTAAAGAAACTTCCATACCGTCATTTTTATTTAGCACATAATAAACTGCTTGTTTTTGTTCTGTTGACGTATTTAGCAAAACCTTGATCATATTGGCTGCCCTATTCTTGCTTTCTGCTCGTATGCATGACAGATTTGCTCTAACCCTTCCGTTTGCAACAACGTTGTTGAACGTTTTCTCTTTATGATCTCACTCGCATCATCATGGAGGACCTCCTGGTATGCTCGACTTAGACGATCCATCTAACGCTTTGATATTTGCAATGAAATCATCATCTAACCACTCGTAATTTCCATTTAAAAATCGTTCCTTCATTCTATAAGCTTTACTCCATTTAGTTTTAAATTGTGGTAGTACAGAACACAGGTGAGATCTTCTTCAGAAATATTGTTTTCTTGAATATATTGCCGCACGGTAGATATGTATATGCTTGCCGTCTCTTCTTTTAATAACAAATTGTGACATTTTTACACTATTTTCACAATAGAAACATATAAAAACAATCGAATTTCTATGAATAAGGCATGTGCTTCGTATTAGCGTCACAAGACAAATGTACGATGCAAAAAAATCGTTATAACGAGTACAACTGAAATTATTTATTAGAATCACTTTGTATATTATCGCAAGTATTGTACGATTAAGGTTGAGAAGCGAATTGCTATGAAATTAGCTCTTGCATTTGGAGGAACGCTGACGAGACCGAAAAGGTCGAAATCACATCATCCATTTCTAATAATCTTTATTGAGATTATCAAAATACATTGCGGTACTTACAAAAGTCAAACGTCGGCCAAACAAAGAAAAAAAAAAAATGGAAAAGCCGCAAGACAAGTGCGGTTTAATACTTTATGAAATCGTCCAGATTATACGGTTCCAAATCGCAAAGAAAATTAAAAAGCTTAGTCCTAAATGAACCTAAGGAGGTAAGAGCTTTTAGCTCAGTGGGAAGTGCATTAAACAATTTTACACATGTATAGGAAAGATTATTTTCAGTAAGGGATAGATGGTGTTTTAGGTAGCAATAGTCAGATCTATAGCGAGTATAATGTTCCTGAGTAAAAGCATGTTCCTGAAATAAATGCTTATTTTTAAACAGAAAAGTAAGAACCTCAAAAATATATAACGCAAAGACTGTTAAAAATCGACACCGCTTAAAAAGACCTCTGCAGGACTCGTTATATTTTAGACGCAACATAGCTCTTAATATCTTTTTCTGCATTACACAAATTCTTGGTAAACCATTACCGACACCCCAAATAATGATGCCATACCTCATAGTAGAGTAGCAATAGCTATAATAAATAACACGCAGCACTGACTCGTCCCTCATTCGACGCATAGCGAAAATACATTTACTTAGTTTGTTACATACGTTGTCAATATGTAAGTTCCATTTCAAGTACTCATCAACAGCGAGACCAAGCAGACGAGCCACAGCCCGCACGCAATAGGTATGGTTATTTATGACAATATGTGATGGATAGTAGATGGATGAGTTTTAGTCTTAAAACGTATGATCTGTGTTTTTTCGTGGTTAATAGTTAAATGATTGTTCTTAAGCCATTCGCCGAGTAGAGCTAAGTAAACACCACAGTTCTCAGTAACAGCGTCCAAAGTCTCGCCCAACACAAGAAAGGAGGTGTCATCGGCGTAATTAATAGTAAGGTAGTGGTTGTCACTGTCCAGGCATCCGACAGCATAGATATCATTGAAATATAGGATGAAAAGCAGCGGCCCTAGAATGCTACTCTGCGGGACCCCCTCTCCAACCGAACCCCACCGGACTGTACAACACCAGTAATTATGAAGATCATTAGAGTCACCTTTCTTGTGTAGGGGAGACAATTGCATGCTTAAGGCATTCCGGGAAACATCCTGTCTCAGACGAGTGGTTTATAATATGACAGAGAGGTTCTATATAACTACCTGTGCATTTTTTCAAAAAGAATGTAGAAATTCCATCTATGCCGGAGGAGTGGCGGGGCCTCACTGAGTTAATTAATGAAAGTAGCTCCTCAGTATCCGTGGGGAAAAAATAAAAGGTATGCGAATTTTGAGTTATGTTAATATTCACATCACTAGTGAAGTTCAAATCATCACTAGCGGTAAAGAGTTCATTAAACTGATTAGCCAACACTGCCACGTCCCCCGACACAGGAGGCTCAGAGCTCTTAGATCTGCCAATATTTGAATTTATGATTTGCCACATACCTCTACTAAAATTTGATGAGTTTAGTAATCTTTGTTTAAATTTGTTACGTTTATAGAGATTTATAGCATCATCAAATCTTTTTTTATAGAAAGTGAAAGTATCCTTGTATTCATTATTATAGAGAGATATAACTTGTAGTGCTGACACTGTATTTTTCAAACACACTAACTCATGCGGAAGATAGGAGAACCGGCTAACCACAGGAACAGTTTTAACCGGAAAATAAGCGTTAAAGTATCTTAAGAAAATGTTCAGAAATATTAGGAACTTTTCGTTGGTATCATAGCACGTACAGTAAACATCCACCCAAGATTCATTGGCAATGGCTGATTCAAATTCTTGCACGGCGGATGCAGAAAACACACGTGATTTTTTAAAGCGGCACCTGTCCGACTGACTGTCCACAAATTTGAATTTTATGGTAATAGCTTTATGATCTAAAAATCCCGTAGGGAAAGTGGCCACGTCCACGACATCAAAGTTTCTTTTGTTCCCGTCTAAAATGATGATGTTATCCAGACACGTTTGTGTAGTTTTGGACATTCTTGTAGGTTCCTAAACTAAAACTTTTGCACCGTACGATTGCAGGATGTTTCTAATATCTTTACATTTATGTTCGTCCACTAAAAAATCCACATTAAAGTCACCAGCTATTATGCACGTTAGGCCAGAATTGAAGGCCGTTGAGAGCAGTAGATCGAAATTCACGAAATACATACTTGATCTTTCAGATTACTTTAGCATGAAAAAAATAAAGAAATTTATTTGCGAGTTGTCGTTGTAAAGGAATTCTAAGATTGTAAGATGTTGTTCTTGTTGTTGTTAGTATAAAAGTAAATATTTCTATGACTACAATATTATAATACAAAATTAATGTGTACTTCCTGTAACAAACAAGAAACTAACAGTAAACATTTGGCGTTGTAATTTATTCCATTAACTTGCAAAACTGTGCATCTACCGGAAGTGACACGCAGAGGACGTTCGCCTGCGGCGAAATCCCTTCTAACATGCTACATTAGTTAGCGACAGAATGCATTTACACAACACGTTGACGCTTCGTTATCGAAAGCTAGTCGACATCAAGTTTATATTGAAAACTTTAACGCATTAAGAGCATTAAGCTAGAGAATTTGAATCGGAAAAAATCCGAACTGATGGTATTAGGGTACGAAGTATTAGCCGTAAAACCTATAACTTTACAATGCTAAATCGAGCGGAAGCGGTTTTATTATCCTTATTTGCGAGAGTCCAACATAGGCAGCCTTAGAAGAAGAACCCGATTAGTTTAACCGGATAGTTAGACGACTAACGGGGCTATTCTAGACTATAAATTGAAGTTGTACAACGTTCATCCCCTTTTATCTGAGGGGATTGAGGTGATGTAAGATTTTAGTGATTAAATTAGACAATTCACGCTATTTGTTTATAAAATTCAAACGTTATTTCCGAAACTTTCCGTGTAATCTATGTGTACGGTTTGAATATCTTCCTCGGTGATGTTAAATAAATTTCCTGTACACGTTTTCCCTAATTAAATTGTGGAGTATAGCTCTCTAGGGACATAAAAGCAGATTCAAATTTCCTTAATAGCTATCCTCACGCACAACTTCTGAAACTAATAGGTGCCTACCAGTTACAATATACTTAACGTCAACCTTATACTTTCTTCCCCCCCTCCTCTCCCTCCATCAAGCACGCGATATTTAATAATTATTTCCCGAATTAAACGGCGCATGATCGAACTTCAAAAAATTCTAATTCGAAATTCAATTTGATTACTTTAACGCGTTTAAACGAAAATGTAAAACAGGTGTAGCAATTATTAAATTACATCCGTGAGTTCGCGAGTTTCCTCCTTTCTTAACGCTAAATTCTAGCTGCATCAAACCCATTTACTCGTATATTCAACACCGCGTTACAAACATACATAGATACTACCAGAAAATCGTACGGTTCATAATTTATTCCCTGTAGTTCTTGACGAAATTAAATTTGTGAATATGGTATGTAGGAGATTGCTCGGATTTAATTAAAGACGAAGGAATTGCCGCGCAAAGATGTATTTTTGCACGTTGTACAATTCCTAATTCTACGGATAAGAAAGCTCCGATTCACCGCCCGTAAACTATGTAAACATTGTAGATGGACGTGTCGCTTATTCTGTCACATACGGAATTGAGTTATCGTTTATCGCTGAATTGGAAATGTCTTTGAAAATTACGATCTGGATGGATGTGAAGTCTCGTTGAGATAACTTGTTAGAATGGTGGATATAGGATAAAATGGAAGGTCTCTAATATTCAAGATCTGTAAAATCTGATAAATTTATTTCAATAATATAAAGAAGTTGTATGTATATTATGTAATATTTATATTAGATTAGATATTAGATTGTATTGTAATATTGCCCTTCTGGTTGTTAGACTAGTTGGAGGCTTTAATAAACCTTAAAATTAGTCTGAGATTTCCGTCCTGGATGTGGATGGAAGTGTTATTGTCGAATATGACTGGCAGCAACACATTTACACAAAATGTGTTCTGCCGTCTCTAGATCTTCTTGACCTAAATGGCAGATTTGATCTTCAGTTTCACCGAGTTTATCAAGGTGGTATTTCAGGGCCACATGACCTGTCAGAAACTCTGCCAGAAGTCCAAGGTCCTCAAAGGTGCTGAAAGATAGCAACGATTGTGCTGTCTTCGGCGATCCTAATAACAGTGCCTTCGTCTCCCATTTGTTAAATGATTGTTTTAGGTGTCTCTTTTGTAGTCCACAACAGGGATAAGGTCCAATGAAAGGCATTTTCGCTGCTTCTTTGGCAAACTTATCTGCCTTTTTGTTCCCTTCGGTCATTTGATGGCTTGGGACCCACTGCAGAGTTACGTGGCTATTGCGTCCCAATTGCCTTAAATTGCATATACATATGTACAGTCACTGACAGAAGTAATGTCTCCACCTAAGTAGCGCTGTATATCAAAACTGTATTCCATTTCATAATCGGATATGTTCGTCGTTGCATACTACCTTCGCATATTGCATTATTATAACAGAATAAATACTGCTTTATTTTTCGTTATATTAGCAATGTAAAAACTGTAATCAGACAACAGAAGGGTACGTGCGGAGTCAATTTAGCATCAAACTCTAATTTGAAATAAAATACCAGAAGGTAAAATCAACGATATTGGCCCTTCACCACATCACAAGCAAAGTGGAGGAGTCACTAATGGCAAAAGAAATAGCCCTTTGCGCTTTTCTTTGATGTAACGTTACCATTGAACTTTTGATCACACCTCCTTCGAGAGCATAGAAAGGGCGGCTTCTGCCAAAGGGTTTCACCCATCGACGATTGAATGAATTAAAGCCATGCTACAAAGTCGACCAATAAGCGCTACGCTAGGATCAGAAACCGCTACAGTCAGTGCCAGTAGAGGATGTCCCCAAGGAGTAGGTCTTATCACCGCTGCTCTTGTGTCTTGTTATTGATGATCTAAGGGATCTGAGGGATAAGTTGGTGTAAAAATCATAGTCTGCGTATAAACCAAAAGTTTACTATCGTCCCTTTCACAAGGAGAAGAAAAGTCTATCTCAAACCTGCCTCTATAGAGGGAAAAAATATTAGCTTCAGGAATGAAACGCTATATCAATTACTTACAGAAAAAGGCCATAAAGGCATCGCTAATTTACCGAAGGTTGCTCGGTAAATCCTGGGTTCTCAAGCCTCAAATGATCCTATGGTCACATACGGCAATTATATGACCCATGATCACCTATGCTGCTTTAGTATGATGGATAAAAACAACACAGAAGACTGTACAACAACAGCTTCAACAAATCCAAAGACTTACTTGTCTAAATGTCACAGGCTATATCAAGTGTCCTATCCCTGAACAGACGGACTTAAGGGATTAAAACCTGGGGACATTAGAGGACACCTTAAAATCGTTGAAGATTCCAACATTAACTACCTGATTTACATTGCAAAGGACAAGATCCCTATGCAATACAACTTCGATCAACCCTAGAAAATGATAATCGAAAGCTGTAGTAAGTGGGCTTCCGGTGAGCCTCAACTCAAAAGAGGAACCCCTGGCATGGTACACGGGCGGCTCTAGAATAGAAGGAGTGGGAAAGGGCATTGGGGTCATGGGCCTAACCACTATCTCAAAAGTGCCTATAGGACTCCACTCCGACATATTTCAAGCGGAGATTTTTCCTATTAACAGCGGCGTTGTAGGCTGTGAGTGCCTACACATACGAGTCGAGCCTGCTGCATGAATGTACACTCACTGACAGAAGTAATGTCTCCCGCTAAGTAGCGCTGTGTATCAAAACTGTATTCCAGGGTTTTTCGAGTTTTGTAAATCAATTTCGGACTTAGTTTTTTCAAATGGAACACCCGTATTATTTTCGTATGTTAAAGAGAACTTCATCAGCTTTCTAAAAATACTATACACGTTATCTATTTGACTGGCGGTTTTTAAGCAAATTTACCCCAAATGCAATATTTTGAGATTTATTACATTTAAAAATTTAAAGACATCATGCAATGACGCATGTAATTAATAATAAGCAAAACATAAAAAAATATTTAGTATGCAACAAATATGTATAAGAAATTACCGATTTAATGACAAGGAAAAATATTGGTAATCCAAAATTGTTAAGTATTACTACAATAGATGATCAAATAATGCTCCATGTAAACGAAGACACATTTAGAGCCGTTCGGTAAATTGTAATTTAACTTTTTCTGACGTACGTGCCACAATATTCTCAAAACTGTGCTTTTTCTCAACAAATATTTCGTAAATGCAATTTTCTGGGATTTGCTACGAATAGTTAAATTCAACCAGTTGGAATATTTTAAAAAAGATGCTGTAAAATCCCCAAATCCCGAAAAAGGTTTTTCGAAAGCATCGAAATTCCTGACGGCTTAATTATAACCGTCCACACCATCTTGGGTGCACCACCCATACTCTAATGTCCCCATACTAATTATTTTTCTTAAAATTTATATTAATATTTATATTGAAGAATTAATAGAAATTCCATATATCTTCTTCAATAAATAGTAGGAATACCTTACAAATAATTAGTAGTTCTAAGCGCTAATGGAAATCGTCAGTTTACTTTCTCGTAAATACATTTAATTGTATATTTATTCCGAATTTAATGCGTGTTTTATAAATTATAAATTTGTAGCATACTTTGATCTATATATTGTTGGTTTTCTATCTTAGTTCTCTGAAATACCTACATTTCTATTTTATGTCTGGTTTAAAAATTAATGTTTAAATTTCACCAAATTAATTTATCTTGTTAACAAAATATTATACCACATGAAAAGTAAAATAATTTCTACTGCGTGTGTTTTCTTATTTTTACAAAAACAAAACAAAATAAACTATTATTGACTTTGCTCGAAGCTTGGGTTATAGGTTTTTAATAACTATACTACTTTTAGCATTTATATTATACCGGGTGTTTCTGACGTAGGTGGCTCGCCCCTATAATTTCTCTAATATTTTTGATATACACAAACGAAATTCGGGAATTATGTTTGAGGCTTTAATTTACATTTTTGACACGGTCGATACATTCTTATCTCTTCCGCTGTTACCGGAAATGACTTTGATTTTCGATTTTTAAATGAGACTACCTGAATATATTTTGATTCGGGATAACAGTTTGAATACATCTGCAGCAGAAGATATGTTTTGATATACCTAAAATTTTTTTTTTGCAATTTTTTTTATGATCGAGAGTGCTTTGAAGTTCTTAATATGCTCAGGTCTTACTATATAAACATGATGCGAACAAATTTTTTTCATTTTTTTGTATGCCCAGTTTTTTAAGCGCATTTGTAGGTCCAAAATTTAGTTTTTATGTTTTAATATAATTTTTCCAAAAGGGAACAGGATGGCTCATTTAAATCATCACGAAAGAGCATTGAAGTACCTTCATTTTGATACCCTACATTAATATGCCGAACGAACGTTTATTAAGAATTTTTTTGAAAAAGCAATTGAAATAAAAATTTTTATATCAAAATATCGAAAAATATTCAGGTAGTCCCATTTCAAAATCGAAAATCAGTCATTTCCGGTAAAAGCGGAAGTGATAAGAATGTATCGACTATGTCAAGAAATGTAAATTAAAGTCCCGAACATAATTCCCGAATTTCGTTTCTCTATCTCAAATATTTTAGAAATTATAGGGGCGAGCGACCTCCCAGAAACACCCGGTATATTATTTTATGAACGAAATCCATATGTATTTTAAATACATGTTGCATCTAATATTTTTATTTGGTCTTTCAAATTATCATTACGCTACGACGAAAATAATTATCCTTAAATAAAATCGACATTTCACAATTTTAACGGCCGGAAACTTAAGCGTAAAGTAGGTTTAAATTTGAAAGATATTTGTAAACCTTAAAATTAGGATTTCCGTCCTGGATGTGGATGGACAATGGGAAATCGGGCAAATTAAACTTATTTTAGCCTTAAATACCCTATTAAAATTATTATAATATCGACCGGAATAGAAGTAATAAGTTTTTACATTGCTAATACATACAAGGAAAAATAAAGCAGTGTTTATTATGTTATATGTATACGCCAGCTAGTAATATATAACAGCAAATACTGGATTTCGGCTTATGTGAATACATAATGCAATAAGTGAAGGTAGTATGCAACGACGAACATATCCGATTATGAAATGGAATACAGTTTTGATACACAGCGCTACTTAGGTAGAGACATTACTTCTGTCAGTGAGTGTACATTCATGCAGCAGACTCGACTCGTATGTGTAGGCACTCACAGCCTACAACGCCGCTGTTAATAGCAAAAATCTCCGCTTGAAATATGTCGGAGTGGAGTCCTATAGGCACTTTTGAGATAGTGGTTAGGCCCACCGACCCCAATGCCCTTTGCCACTCCTTCTATTCTAGAGCCGCCCGTGTACCATGCCAGGGGTTCCTCTTTTGAGTTGAGGCTCACCGGAAGCCCACTTACTACAGCTTTCGATTATCATTTTCTAGGGTTGATCGAAGTTGTATTGCATAGGGATCTTGTCCTTTGCAATGTAAATCAGGTAGTTAATGTTGGAATCTTCAACGATTTTAAGGTGTCCTCTAATGTCCCCAGGTTTTAATCCCTTAAGTCCGTCTGTTCAGGGATAGGATACTTGATATAGCCTGTGACATTTAGACAAGTAAGTCTTTGGATTTGTTGAAGCTGTTGTTGTACAGTCTTCTGTGTTGTTTTTAGCCACCATACTAAAGCAGCATAGGTGATCATGGGTCATATAATTGCCGTATGTGACCATAGGATCATTTGAGGCTTGAGAACCCAGGATTTACCGAGCAACCTTCGGTAAATTAGCGATGCCTTTATGGCCTTTTTCCGTAAGTAATTGATATAGCGTTTCATTCCTGAAGCTAATATTTTTTCCCTCTATAGAGGCAGGTTTGAGATAGACTTTTATTCTCCTTGTGAAAGGGACGATAGTAAACTTTTGGTTTATACGTAGACTATGATTTTTACACCAACTTATCCCTCAGATCCCTTAGATCACCAATAACAAGACACAAGAGCAGCGGTGATAAGACCCACTTCTTGGGGACATCCTCTACTGGCGCTGACTGTAGCGGTTTCTGATCCTAGCGTAGCGCTTATTCGTCGACTTTGTAGCATGGCTTTAATCCATTCAATCGTCGATGGGTGAAACACTTTGGCAGAAACCGCCCTTTCTATGCTCTCGAAGGAGGTGTGATCAAAAGCATCCTCTCTACATCAAAGAAAAGCGCAAAGGGCTATTTCTTTTGCCATTAGTGACTCCTTCACTTTGCTTGTGATGTGGTGAAGGGCCGATATCGTTGATTTTACCTTCTGGTATTTTATTTCAAATTAGAGTTTGATGCTAAACCTCTGACTCCGCACGTACCCTTCTGTTGTCTGATTATTTAATAGCACGATATCTGTGTCCAAGTGCGTTATTGTAGAATTATTAGCAAGGTTATCAGAGCTATTTGAATATCAGCCATAAAAAATTTAGCAGAACGTTAAAATTGCTTGTTTAAATATATTATCGCAGTTTGAATATTTTAATTCAGGTGAATTAATGTTGACGTTGCTCTGGAGGTGTCTGGTTGTGTCAGCGAAGATTCTTGTGTTTCGTTGTTGTCACAATTGTCCATCAAAATTAGATTAAATCCGGTAAAATCATTAATATTCATTTGAATCATTTATCATCATATAATATAAAAGTATCTCGAATAGAATACGTACTATCGGTTTATGACATTCGCATAATGAAACCTTTAAACACATTAGAGCCGTTCATGACAAATCGCCACTTCAACGGGGGCCGCTCGCCTCAATAGCTCGCCTCCATCGATTTGTACATGAATGTTTTATATGATGCACAGGATTTATATACATACATACACTTATATATTATACTTACATTATATACTATACAATTCAAGCAGGCAGACCCGGGGAACTGTAAAAGGACATCGTACTTGTGATGTGCTTGCCGCTGCTCGTTGTCGTCCGAAGTGTGATACAAAATCGCCAAACGTTAATCAATAGGCACATGATGGAGCCTCGCAGCTATAAGCAAACAACTCATCGATTATCGTCACTGAATTACGTGGGAAATTATATTTGATCGGGATTCGATGCCGTCGCACGTGACAACTAGTAAATAAGGGTTTATTCAACGGTTGATGTTTCGTTAATAGTTGTTAATGATCAAATATACTAATTATGTAATTTTGTTTTCGAAATTATCGTTGTTAAACGTATTAACAAATATATCGTTTATGAAAATTAGGAATAATAGAGGGCCTAAAATACTTCCTTGTGGAACACCGATATTTACTGTTGCACTGCCTGAGTAAGCTGTCCCATTAGTAGGTACTATTACCTAGTTGTTTTTACAAAATTGACCCCTATCGAGGAGGTACGATAGGAATTACTCATGGGTCATTCTCCTTATGCCACAACGTTCTAGTTTGTCAAGCAGGAGATGATGGTCTACGAAAGCCTTAGGCTGGTATTAGACTGTAAAAGTTCTTTGACAAAGATCTTTTATAAAATAAATTTGATGAATTCTTTTGCGGAAAATAAGTTTTCGTGGAACGTTCGTGCCACTAAATTGTTAATAAGTGAATATGAAGCAAACGAATTTTTATATAACAGTATTCATTCTGACTATAAAAATAGAAATAAAAGATTGGAGGCATACCAGAGAATAGCGGAGTCGATAAAAACAATTAGTGAAGAATGTACAGTTAATGACGTTAAAAAGAAGTTGAATGGTTTAAGAAGCCAGTACTTGGCGGAAAAATTGAAGGTAAATTAACTATATAGTTATTTATTATGTATCAGCTATTACAATACTTTTTGTGTTCATAGGTGGTAAGAAGCAGAAAAAGTGGTGCTGAGGGAGATGAGATTTATACGCCGACTGCCCCTCTGTTAAAATTTTTAGGTAAAGCGACGGATGCAGATGAATCTCAATCCAATTTGGATCCTCCCCCACGTCCACCGCCAACTGAAACTGTGTGTGGTGCTGGAAAAAGTGAAGATGAGGTAAGTTTAGGCATATTTATCTTGCCATGGCACTGCTCTAGGGCCACTATAAAAATCTTTAAATAGGTCTCTTATTTCGCGTCCACGACGGTTTCCACCAATCTCAAGTTGTCTAAACAGAGGATCCATTTCGGGAAGTTCATCTTCAGTATGGATATCAAGAAACTGATGGCCACTTTCAGCTCTAGAAATTATTTCCTGACGTGTACACAGGTGTTTTCTTCTTTCTGTTAACAAGTTGTGAAGTGTGAAAGCAGCAAGTGTTATCAATGTTACTTTTTCGGGGGACTACTACTACTACTTTCAACCATTCTTCGTCCTCGACTTAACCTGTAGTTAAAAATGTTTTCTTCTTTTGTTATATTTTTCAGTGGATATGGTTTCATGATATTGTAACTTAGTGGGAAAGCGTCGTCGGCAAGTAACACGTAAGGTGCAACAATGAGAGAGAGAACTATGAGACACCTCCTCAGTCTGCTTTTGGCATACACCCCACTATCACCAATACGACCATTGGTTCCAACATCCACGTACAAAAATTTGTAATCGGGACCTGCTAGCGCAAAGAAGACAATGCTGTGGTAACACTTGTAATTAAAAAAATGGGATCCTCCCATTTCTGGACACGTTATGCGGATATGCTTCCCATCCATGGCTCCAATGGTATTAAAAACACTCAAACATTTATCTTCAAATTCTCTTGCAATGTCTTCCCACTCTTTTATTGTTGAAGGAACCTACAAAAAGTATATTTGGATACAATCTGAAATATTAATTTTCATTTGTTTCAGCCAGCAGACACTGTTAATAATAACTCCTTACAAAAGAAGTCACTGATGACAGCGACCCCGACGGCACAAGGTGACACAACGGTTTCCGGCCCCAAAAATAAGAAGAAAAAATCATCTGATACGTACGATGCATTAATTGTTAAGGCTTCAAATGCTATGACAGAATTGTCCAAAATTGTTAAAGATAAGCCGGCAGTTCAAGAACTTGATTCGCTTGATACGTTTGGTCAGTTTATCGTTACTGAGCTGCGAGGAATCAGAGAAGCCAGTAACGATTATTTCGTACGACAGGCGAAAAGAAAACTGCGAAATGTATTAATGGAAACTTGGGACTTAATTGACCAACCGACTATGCCACCTAGTCCTGCATCATTTCAAGGTTAATCAAAACTCCACAATCAGGACCGCTGTCAAATAGCAGCACCAACAGCACAAGTTACCAGCCATATGACAACAATGTAACCGATTTAGTAAATAATGCGTGACTTCTTGCAAATATAACAAGCTCTGATTATAACGATAATATTCAGAAATAAACAAAATCTTTTGTGTATGAATGTTTACCTTCAGATATTCTCCCTTCAATGCCCTGTAAATAGCTTCACATGTTTCTGGTATTATCCCTGACAGAGTGCATTGCGGTATACGACTACTATATTGCAGGCTTGCATAGCTCTCTCCTGTTGCAAAAAATCTAAGAGTAACCATAAGACGTTCTTCAATACTAATGGGGTTTCTTAAATGTGTGTTTTGTCTGCAAATAAGTGGAGATATTTTCGAAACAATAAACTTGAAAGTATCTTCATCCATTCGTAAATAATTTTTCTAAGCCTTGATATCCTCCGACTGAAGTTCTCGAAGCAGATTCTGGTGAATTCCTCTCAATTCTCGCCTTGCAACCCATGGTCTTACTCAAATACGACGAGTTTTTCTCTTCTTTTTTTTCATTTTTGTTAAGCACACACGTAAAGTGGTTGCTGGACCCCATAGGGGCACCCAGCTGCCGACCGACCGTTAGGTATGCGGCGTCAGGGAAGGTGCACACACTCCTCAGGACAAAGAGGCACGAAACCAGTTGCCCGCACGAGACCGACACCTCATGGAGAGGCCCGGCGAACCGGTGGGCTCCTCTCCCCCGTGCTACCCATGTTAGACAAGTTTTCTTGTCAACGTTGGACGGGTCACCGTTGGAGACGCTTTAGCGAACTCCTACCTCACATCTAAACCCACGGGGCCTAGGCCTCCTTGCGGATGGCTACTATCGGCCAAGCGTGGGAAACGGAATCTGGCCGTGAGGTACAACCAGCCCGCCCGTGAATTAAGCCTGAACTACGGGGACGGCCGGGCAAAAGCCCTACCCCAAAATGCCAACCGCGCCAACTCTTTCGCCCCTCCGGCGATCAAGTTTCCGCGGCAGCTACAGTGAAACCGTAGGGTCCCAGAATCACCGAGTTGTTCTAGGATGAAACCGAAGGTTTCCCCAACCAGACAACCAGCGGGCGGACTACTCCTCGGCGAACCGACTTTTGTCCTCCCCTACTATCTTCGCCAAATTCTCCCGCCACGCCCGTTTCCCTGAGTGTGGCCACCAAGGATGGGGTAGTGCAGCTGCAGAGTTCTCTAGGTAAGCGCCGTAGGGTGCCTCACTTACCCACCGTATATTCCGACGGTTAGCGGCCGGTCACCGGAGCGTATGCCCATGCTTACGCCCAAGCATCCTCCCCTATATACGAAGTCTACTCCCGCCACGCCCGTTACCCTGGAACTATGAAACCAGGAATTGGGTAGTGCAGCCGCAGAGTTTTAAGGGTCGACGCTATAGGGTGAACGCCGACCCGAAAGCAAACAGTAAGAATGGCTGTAATTGACGCCGCACAAGCAACTAACTGTTGCTCGTCCATTTTTCTTCAACTAACCTAACTTTTTTTTTACACACTGCAATATCTTTTTGTCATAAATCTTTTACGTTGTGTAATACAGTCCGCAAAGTTTTGAAAAATAAATAATACAAAAGATATTTGGTGACATATTTTACAAAAGATCTTTGTCAAAGAACTTTTACAGTCTAATACCGGCCTTAGTCAAATTAATGAACACGCCGCTTACTGAATTGTCTTTTTCTAAATTGGATATTATCCGATTTACATATTCAAATAAAGCTGTGCTGATACTTTTCCCAATAGTAAAACCATGTTGGCATTTATTGAAAAGATTATATTTAACAAAGAAAGAAAAAACTATAGTTTCAGCGCTTAATTGACTGATGGGTCTATAATTTTCTAATTTACTATGCTCCCTCTTTTTGTGTAGAGGAACAACAACTGCGTTTTTGAAGGCACTTGGAAACCTACCATTGAAAGGATATTTCCCCACGTCTTCCTATGGTGGGTCTTGGCAATAGAGACACGACGTCTAGTAGAGTAAAAACCGCCTCCTTTTTACTAAAACTTACTTTTCTGGCAAACTTAACTGTTATATTTTCTTCATCCAGAATGGTGATTTGACGAAGGAAATGTTTTCTAATTATTTTGCCTAGAAATTGTACCAATACCCAATCATCAACTGTTCTATCGTTGCATCCTCCTTTTCTTCAATATCACTTTCGAAAAAACGGTCATCGTCACTATCATCGCTAGATAATGTTGCATATATATTTTGTTCATCTTCGGATTCTTGCACCTCTTCACACCTACCTCAGTTTATTTTTTGGCTTCAACATTGGAATTTTTTTTTCTTTTAGTCTTAACAACACTTCATCTCCAGTAATGACTTCTGCACCTCCAGCAACCCTTTTTTTAGGTTTCTTTTGATCACTATTTTGAGCAGCAATATTTTTAATTGTTGACAATAATATTTGTTGGAATGATACATTCTCTATTACTTCTGTCAAGTTTGCTTCTTCTGCCTTCTAGCTCGTTGATGGTAATTCATTATCTATTACTTGCACGTCATTTTCTGCCATTGCCTTTTCGGCTGGGGCGTCATTTCGTTGTAATTCTGCCCATCTTTTATTAGCACTAGAATCAAATTTGTCCGAGGATACAACATTATTGTTGTATGGGTAAATTCCTGTCTGCAAAACCTAACTGTCCTGGCCAGAGACAACAAGGTCACCTTGGTGTGGGTGCCGGGACACAGGGGTATAGCAGGCAATGAAACCGCAGACCAGCTAGCGAGGGAAGGTTCCCAAATTAAATTCACCGGGCCGGAGCCAGGTCTGGGTATCACAAAGAGTGCAGTACGTGGTGCAATTAATGGGTGGATTATAAAACAATACCAACTAAATTGGAACCATGTAGCTGGACAGAGACACAGCAAACGGATGATGGAACGACCGTCACAACGACTAACTGCTGACTTACTTGCATTAAACAGGACTCAGCTTAGGGCAGTGACATGTCTATTAACAGGACACGGCTGTCTAAGAGGTCATCTGCACAAGATGAACCCCTATGCAGACTCTGCAATGAGGAGGAGGAAACAGCCTTTCATATCATCTTCGAATGCGTGGCACTAAATCAACGTAGGGCTACTTTGCAAAGCGCATTTGATCTACCAGTGGAGAAAGATTTACCAAATAGGCTTCTAAACCTGATCGAGGGAACTAACCTGTTTGAGTAAAACGGAATCAAGGCAGAAATAACACAATAGGCTAAGTGGGCCGCAGTGTTAGGGATACTTAGAGACTGCCCTGCCTTGATAGCAATCAATCAATCAATCAATCAATGGGTAAATTCCTGCCTTTCTAAATCCATTTAAATGTAAAATTTCAAGTTTAGCTTCTGCCCAAACTTTTCCTAAAAGTGTAGAAAATTGTTTGTTTTCGGAATTTTCTTGCCAACATTCATGCGCTGCCATTTAACGAGTTTTGCATCCCAAGAACTCTTTAGCGATCTGAAGACAGCTAGATCGAAAGGCTGCAGCAGATGGCTTGAATGTGGAGGTAGTTTCAAAATGGTTATTTGCTCTTTTCTTGCCTCTTCGACTAGCTCAATGCCTATATGAGTAGCATGGCCGTCATATATAAGAAGTAATGGACGTTCTTTTATGGTAGAAATAAATACATTCTTGAAATAATTGAGAAAAATGTCAGACTCCATCCAGCCATTTTTTGTTGCCGCATACGAAGTACCTGGATAGGCAGCACCTTCTGGAGCTATACCCATTCATCCCAGATGTTTTCGCCCTTGAAAATTATAAGAGGGGGTGCCTTGTTGCCAGCAGCACTACAAGCCATTAGTACGGTAGTGTTGACATGGATCCGAACAAAAACTTGTTTCATCCAAATTCCATATATGGTTGGGCTTGCCTTCTAAATTTAAATAATGAATTGTAGACTTCAATAATTAGAAATACGATCCTGATTCTTCGTTCGCCAATACACTCTACCCTCAATCTGGCTAATCCCTCGCATTGGCACAAGATGTACTGCAAGGTCTCTTCTTCTGCTTGACAGATTATCCACATAGCGTGTACATCTCTGATAACTAAGACGGTGTAGGGATGATTTTTTGGTAATATTATTTGGTGTTTTTGCGAGAACGATTGCGAGTAGACTTGTTTAATCTTCCTCCCACTCGAATAATGTTGTTCTCATCCAAGAATGGGTCCAAGGACAGCAACCTGCTCTTCTTCTGAATAGACATCCCTCTCGAAAGTGCTGCAAATTCATTTAACGTAAATTGCTGCGCATTTTGTAGTAATCTAAGCGTGGTTGTTTTAATCTCGTCTCTCTATCATATTAGTAATGGTTATCCAGAAGTAGTAACCTGGCTCTTCTCTCTTATGCTTTGTTGTTTGTCCAAAGTAACCCATTGCAGTTCTTGCTATGTAAATGTCTTTCAGCTGTTGACACGATAGGAAACAACACACAAATGAAATACTGAGCAGCGAGGATGAAAGTGTGCTTGTGTTGAGATGACTAAGAGGAGTGAACTATCGAGGATGATTCATTCATGATAGGATGACTCATTTATACATAATTATTTATGATTATTTATGAATGAATCAGCATCATGCGTTTTCGTATTTCCTGAGCATATGCGTGATGTTGATTTTCAGTTCTTAAGGCAATCTAAAGGCCATATCAGTCTACCAACAGTCGCATACGACTCTAGAATTGCAATAAAGACATCATTAATACATTTTTTTTCTTGAATAATGTTGGCAATCCAAAAGCACTCTAAAGGGAAAATTTTAATGATTATTATAAATGTTATAAATAATTTTTGGCAGTAGCAGAGCACCAAGACCATTTCAACATAGCAACAAAGAAAAATTCGTTCTAATATATTATTCTGTTCTCTTAAAACTGACTCAAATGGGATTTTCCCAAACGGAATTACCATCTAGGGGATACCTTGCATCCCTTACGAGGTTGTATACCTTCACCTTACAGGATGTATTTCATCACAGTATTCCGAGTTCAACTCATTACCAGCAAATTGCCAAAGGAAGACAAATTTTCTACTACACAGAGGAAAAGCCTCCGAATAAGTCTTTTTTTCACCCTGCAGCCACACTAAAAAGGAGACGTATCCGAGAATAATTTTAAATTTTAAATGATGGCAATCCACCTTTCCATCCTTCAAAAAAAAAAAAAAAACATTTTAGTTACACTATATTTCGACGATTGTAAACAGCATTAAATCTATGTACAATTCCCTATTGTATCATTAAACAACCCATTTCGCATACTACACCTATATCGAGCCCTCGAAAAAAAAAAAAAAAAAATTGAATTAACAACTGAATTACTCATCCCCTGTTGAGTTGAAATAAACGAGTCGGTCGTACTGATACACACCATTCAAACTTCAAAACGCACCGACCCCTTTCTATTTTCCCAGGTCGCCTTTCGATCTGCGTTTGCTGAATAAGGGGTGGATGAGGGGGTGGACGGGGTGGACGGGGATGAGGGGGAGAGGGAGGGCTGAAAGCCGAGTAAAAAATTTACATTTCGTTTCGGGGTTAGACTACATTGTCGTGCGGAAGGTGTATAGAATGGATAGGGGTTGAATGACCATCGTTTTAGGGGGTGGTTCGCAGGTTAGTAATATCGATGCTTTTTAATGTTTGATTAGGTCTTTTCTAGGTTGCGCAAAATATATATTATACATGGGTGGTGAATTATTAAATTTTGCCTGGATCGGAGATGTTTCTGTTTGACAGCGTATCTTATGGGGAATATATTTTCTTTTAGGAATTTCGTTATTATTATTTCTCATATGGGGAAGAGGAAGAGGAGGAGGGAACAGCAACAGGACATTAAAATTGTATTGAAATGTCGAGATGAAACTGTCAAGATGATGTTTTCAAATGAATTGTTTTAATGCTGAATTTGAAAATACTGTAGGGGAAGGTGGGGCAATAGGGGGTGGATGTTTTATTGAAAGGGCTGTAACTGTACTGTACTTGTTCCATGAAGTTTAGAAGTCGCAAGTATCATTTTAATCCGATCCAAGGGAACCATCGACATATCAATTACATTTGGAGACACAAATGGATTTGCCACCTTTGAAGTCTTCCGAAAAAAACATTATTTCATACTCCTGACTTTCATCTGTTTCAATTAACACCTTGCCTACGTAATAAACCGCTTCTTTTAATTTAGAAATTTCAAATTGCACCAAAAAATGGTCATGTTTTCTTGGCTCTTCTGTGATGAATGATTCTGAATCATCGTCAGTGGATGGTAAAATTGAGTCCTCGCTCTCTGAAGAAGAAAATTTCTTGTTATCGCCTTTCCTTGATTTTTTTTTTTTCAGAAAAGACTTCGATTCGAAGTCTAGTTTTCTTTGCTTTTCTTCAAGGATTTCTTTCATCGATGTAGATGTTATTATTTCCTCTTGACGTTTCTTTTTAAAATGACGTTTTTGCTCTGTGTTGGCATAGGTAAGATATCTTTTAGCTTAATGATCGATTACTGGGATCGTTGTTTCTTTGGTGTTGTGTTGTTAATACTTTATAATATTATCAATACTTTTGGAACAAGTTGGCGTATCCTGAACCTCAGATTGTGTTCGCGATTGTAGATTAATTGAGTCAGCCATTGAAATGGTAGGTTTCGCCAAATAGTTCTGCTATTTCATAGATAGATATTCTTTTACCAGCATTTGTTTTCATTCAATACGAGCATTAATAATTAAAATTATTTTTTAAGGGCCGAGGTCTAAAGATCATCAGAAATCATGTCTACCCTATTTTCTTTGACCATCTCATATGCTGCCAGAGATAGATGGCTTTCATGGTTATAATTTAGTATTAATCAAACTCGTCGTTCTTTGGTTGGCTTTGCGTGACTTATAAAATGAGCCAACCATTTAGCAAAAGTGTCTGAGTTGCTCCAATCATTTCCAGTTGCAGCACCTATGGTTCCAGGAGGAGCATTTTTTAACAGTCTATCGATCATTAGTTTTCTGGGATATCTTCTCCTTCTTGTGATATTATTCTTCCTGGTCTATGCAGTGTTTGAAGACCACTTTCATCTACGTTGTAGATATCTGCTGGAGAGATCTCGTGTTTTCATAGAGCATATTTAGATTGTTAAAATATGTATCAATGGTTGTCTTATTAAAATTTACAACTCGATTTATGATTGTCGCCTCGGGTGTTCTTAGAGATCAATTTCTGTCCCTCTTCATAAGTCCATAGTAAAAATCAAGCCCGGCTTTATTTTTAGTTTTATGAAATGGGTGATTCAAACCTAACCCAGGTAACACAGTGTCGTCTATTTCACGACATTTAGACGTACATTTTTGTCATCATTCACGTCATTCCGCCGGTGAAATTGACGTACGAGTGACCCAAAATTGATGACAGTTTGTCACATCCGCAATGACGTCATTTGCTGACTTCAAAATGACGCCATGCAATTTTTTCGAAAGCAAAATCGAAATAACAACATGAAACAAGGGTTCTTGGTTTTTTTTTTAATTAAATTTCATAGGGTTATTACACAATCTTGTCTGCAGAGGACCATTCAACCAAAAATTCACCAACTTCCTCATTACTCCTAAACAACAAGCATGCATATATAGTCTACATGAAAGGCCGTTACCATTCCTGTTCTTAATTTGAGCAAAGGAGATATTCCGACATGATGATCCTCATCATGTTGAGCGATAAAATCAGGGTTTGTGAGTTTTGGTGTAGTAAAATTTTTAAAAACTACCCGGCCTTGTACAAGTCTTCCAGTAACAATTCTATTGGTTTGGGTTTAGATCTGCCACGAAGAATACCAACAACGAAAACTTTAGATCTTATATTATTAATTAACCTTAAAATTGGTCAAAATTGCAAACTTGATCTGTTAAACAACGGTAACATAATTATCGCACAACTAACATTTTTTCCAATTAAATCAAGTTTTTAAAATTGCCTCTAAAACTCCAAACTTGGTTGGAAAATGTCGTCAGTTGTACGTCTAACACAGGAGGTCATATAAACGTCAAAACTGAGACGTCAATTTTAGCTGGATATGTCATCAGGTTGTGTGCTGTCTGGGAACTTTTCTGCAAAAAATGGACCTAAATTCATTTACAGTAATATTCAATTTCGAGTTCTTGTTGTTCAGTAAATACTCCTGCCAACTCTTTTAGGTCTTCGTGGACCTCGTGCAGCATTGCGGCTTCTCTGCTGAACATGGTCCTTAATTGTGTACCATGGAACCCCAAACATTTTGGATGCATCTGATATTTTCATACCTCCTCTGACAGCATCTAATGAGTTTTGAAAGGCTACCTGAGACCATCTAGCTCTTAAATTTTGTTTTGGTATAATTTCGTATCATCTGAAAAAATAGCTAACATTCTGTATAAATAATGTCGTCCTCATATTCGTGATATCTATACCGCCTCTTTTTCTAGAACTCAAAACATCCACCTCGCTTATCTGTCTGAAAAACACCTACTTGTTTGATTGCCTCTATAACAAAAAAAAGGACATAGCTCTCGTTATTTTACGACAAGAAAAAGTCACGTAAGTAATTTTTTCCCGTCCAACTCATGACATAACACCACTATCATTACATACCATTAATTTTTAAGCGCACGAAATTCCCTGGAGAACGTCGCTATTGATATTTTTTTGTTTTATTCGAATTTAGATCTCGAGAGTTTCGATTCCCTCCTATACCTTTACGAGTTACATCATCTACACCGCATCTTTGCGCGTTGTTAAAGATTATTTCCTTTTTCTTTTTTCATTCCTCCTCTCGTTTCGTCGTCTTCATTCCATCCGCGCCGCCACCACGTTTTCGCGAGGATATTCCGGGACACTCCGGGAATCAGAGAAATCATCCCTCTCTTTGTTTCGGTGGGTAGTAAGGGGGGAAAAATCACTATTTCGAGGCGGACGGCTAGACTAATTTAATGGAAGATTTCGCGTTGGATTCCCCAAGGGTGGTAGAAGTCGAAAACATTACCGTGGCGGAATCGTTTTCGCCTTCTCAGTGTTATAAATAAAGTTAATGCCCTCGGTTTTTATAAAATTGAATTCCTTTTATTGCCGTTCGTCTCCGAACTGCTGATGATACGTCTCGATGATACGGAAGTGAGCGTGTACGAGAGGGAAACTTGAGGTTTGTTCGTAATACGATACGTTCTTTGCTAGATAATAAATTCAAATGGATGTTGTTATATTTCCTTTTCGCTTTTGTTCTTTTTTTCCCCGCTTTTCTCGACGGAAATCCATAAAAGTTTTGTCGTACAAGGTGATGATTGATGCTAAAAATATCATCGTGATTTTATTCATATTTTTTGTTTGTTTTGAATTTAAAAGGAACTTCCGGAATTGTCCCACTAAAGCTATTTTATCTCTTAGAGGGTCATATTTGTAGGTAGTTCATGCTTGAGGTTGTTTCAATGCTTCAGCACGCGATTTTGACATACTTATAATGACAATTACGTCGAAGCCGCGCTTGTTGGTGTTTCTTGGTCACAAGAGACAGTTCGGAAAAAGAAATTCTGTCGATGGTTTTAGTCAAGTTCCATAACCTGTCCGGTGAGGAACGAAAACCAAATTCACCTTTCTAGAAGAAGAATAAGAAGTGTATTTTGCGATTTCTACAATGCATTTAAAAGCGATCGGGAGGTGGTGGAAGATTTGTCACGCTCTGATCGGCAATCAACGTCTTCAACTGAACTTAACATCGCTGAAATAAACGAAATTGTGGCTAAAAGTCGTCGAAACTTAAGAAAACATACAAAACATACTTTAAGATCCATTAAATGTTGAAATTTATCTTGTTTAATTGGTATAGGAGTTGGATACATCAACGGCAACTGCTCTAGATCCCATTTTTTTTTTTTAATCCTTTTTTGTCGATCTATAAAGCAAAGGTGCCCATTCCTCTGAATATCTGATTTTAAAGTGAATGCCGTTTTCATTATATTGAAGTGCTGTGATGTTAGTGACTGTCGGATCACCTGCTGTTCTGCCTGGACGTATGGAGCTGATGTATTGGCCACCTTCAAAGTATTTAAAATAGGTATGATCTAAGTACTCCACCTTGTAGGGTTTAGGATTTATGCGAGCAGTTTCACAAACATTAATGTAGTTAATAACGTATTACGAATATGAGGACAACATTATTTAGACAGAATGTTAGCTATTTTTTCAGATGATACGAAATTATACCAAAAAAAATCTAAGAGCTAGATGGTCCCAGGAAGCCCTTCAAAACTCATTAGATACTGTCAGAGGAGGTATGAAAATATCAGATGCATGCAAAATGTTTGGGGTTCCATTGTACACAATTAAGGACCATGTTCAGCAAAGAAGTCGCAATGCTGCACGAGTTCTACGAAGACCTAAAAGAGTTGGCAGGACAGCAGTATTTACTGAACAACAAGAACTCGAAATTGAATATTACTGTAAATGAATTTAGGTCCATTTTTTTCAGAAAAGTTCCCAGACAGCACACAACCTGATGACATATCCAGGTAAAATTGACGTCTCAGTTTTGACGTTTATATGACCTCCTGTGTTAGACGTACAACTGACGACATTTTCCAACCAAGTTTGGAGTTTTAGAGGCAATTTTAGAAACTTAATTTAATTGGAAAAAATGTTAGTCTTACGATAATTATGTTACCGTTGTTTAACAGTTCAAGTTTGCAATTTTTACCAATTTTAGGGTTAATTAATAATATAAGATCTAAAGTTTTTGTTGTTGGTATTTTTTGTGGCAGATCTAAACCCAAACCAATAGAATTGTTACTGGAAGACTTGTACAAGGCCGGGTAGTTTTTAAAAATTTTACTGCACCAAAACTCACAAACCCTGATTTTATCGCTCAACATGATGAGGACCATCATGTCGGAATATCTCCTTTGCTCAAATTAAGAATAGGAATGGTAACGGCCTTTCATGTAGATTATATATGCATGCTTGTTGTTTAGGAGTAATGAGGAAGTTGAATTTTTGGTTGAATGGTCCTCTGCAGACAAGATTGTGTAATAGCCCTATGAAATTTAATAAAAAAAAAAAAACCAAGAACCCTTGTTTCATGTTGTTATTTCGATTTTGCTTTCGAAAAAATTGCTTAAGTGGATTTGGACATAAATTTAGATCACCTGCTGATACACTACAACAAGCTTGTCGATTGCTACATGAAATGCAACAAATGAGATCCAGTGTTAGTAAAGAATAAAACTATTTACATTTCTTAGAACATAGTATTTTACTTCAACCCTAATTATTATGGAGTCCCAGCAAGTAACGGCTGATTCAATCAATATTATTAACGTAGTTTGCTGGAACATTAATAATTCTGGTTTTTAGTTTTCGCTCAATAGTGGAGTGCATTGCATTTGAGTATGCCCTTTTTCTAAAAACTTTTCCTCAATTATGATTTTATTCGTTTGTGCAAGGTTCAAAAGTGCGCTCTGAAAATATTTTTTTTTTCAACCAGCGTCCTTGAAAATAGTTGTTTTTCGTTCCACGAAAAATTCCAAAACCTTGTAAAAATAATTGTTCTTTGCTGATCTGATATCTTTTACAGATCTCCGGGTTATGATCTTAACATGTTTTTTAATTGTCTTGATGATGTCTTGAGTAGTTTGTTCAAATATGATGTATTGTTTTTGTGTGGAGATTTTAACATAGATTTATTTCAGACTAATAGTGTTACTTATCAATTCAACGGTGTAATCAACTCTTACAATTTGCATTTTACCATTCATGAAGCGACTAGAGTTACTGCCACATCTAGCACCTTAATTGATAATATAGCTACCAACTTGGAAGAAGAATGCTATACTGCATCCATTATAAATACAAATATATCTGATCATTATGGCCAAAGGATTTCCTGCTCTTTCACTTTCTCGGATGCTAAGTCTCCTCCTTGTGGCGTTGCCAAAAGAATTTTTGACGATGGCTCACTGTCCCTGTTTTCGGAATTGATGTCTGGAGAAACTTGGCAGGGTTTGTTCGAGGATGAATCTTTGGATACTAACTTTTCTTGTTTTCTCAACAGATTTTTATTGTATTTTAATGCTGCTTTCCCAATCCGTAAAACTTCATGTAATAAAACTAAGAAATCATGGGTCACCTCTGAAGTAATTGTCGCATCTGACAACGTGCGCCTTGCACATAGGATGTTTAGAGAGCGTTTACTTAGTAAGGAAAGTTATAATAGCTTAAAACATACTTATGATATATTTATTCAAAACACCAAAAAAGAATTTAATGACAATCTAATGGCAGCTTCTTCAAATAAGTCTAAAACAGCGTGGAAATTGATCAATAATGCAACAGTTGGAATAAAGAAACCTGGTAATTTAGCAATTAGAGACAGTAATGACGAAATAGTTGCTGAACCTATGAGATTATGTAGCCTGTTTAGTGACTACTTCGCTTCTATTGCGGACGATGTTAGTATTGTAGACAATCCGCGTTGTACCTTGCAAGCTACCGATTTGGGCAATGTAGGAACTATGTTTGTCAGTCCGACGGATGATCATGAAGTCCGCGACGTAATTCTGTCTATATCTTGTAAGCCTTCTTCAGGAATTAGATGAAATCCCATGCAACGTTTTGAGATGTGTTGCTCATATCATTTCGCCACCTTTAGCAGCTTGAATTAATAAATTATTTCAAGAGGGCGTCTTCCCTGAGGCACTAAAGATTGCCAAGGTTGTGCCTGTCTTCAAAGAGAGAGATAAACAGCTTGTGAATAACTATCGTCCAATATCTGTTCTATCTTGTTTTGTTAAAATTTTTGAAAAAAGAATGTATGCTCGGTTATCTAAATATCTACAGGAGAATTCTCTGCTAGCCACTAGTCAGTTTGGATTTAGGAATTCATGTTCTACCAATGATGCTCTTTTCAAGGCTTTGAATCATATTTATAAACTGTTAGATGATGGTCGGATGGTGACTGGCCTGTTTTTTGATCTTAGTCAGGTATTTGATAGGGTTAACCATGAGGTACTGCTTCAGAAGTTGTCCTTGTACGGGATTAGGGGTGTGGGTCTACAGTGGTTTGGGTCTTACTTGAGTAATCGTAAGCAAATTGTATCAATAGGAAGTACAGTTCCTTCGGCGACGTCTTCGGCAACTAGTGTCACACGGGGTGTTCCTCAAGGATCCACTCTCAGTCCACTGCTATTTTTAATTTATGTTAATGACCTGAATATGAGCTTCAACATGCACGATATTTACCAGTTCGCGGATGATACTACTGTCATAGCATCGGGTTCAGACATTGAACTAGTGAGTAATGTTGGAAACATCTACGCTGAGAGCATGTTACAGTGGTGCAATATGAATGACTTAAGAGTGAATCAAACCAAAACCAGTCTGATACCCTTTTCATATTCAAGACATGTTCCTGATCAGTCACTTCTGATTCGGTTGGCTTCTACTGCTATTCCCAATGAAACCAGCACCAAATTTCTGGGATGTCTGATTGATAATATGTTGACGTGGGAGTGCCATATAACTTCACTGTGTTCAAAATATTCTTTTCCTTCTTGCCTTAATATCTTTCTTCCATTGTTTTTGATCTACATGACGTCTTTTCTTGCGTGTTCTTACAAAGGTTTCAGTTGACGTGCTTTTTTCTAGTTTCTCTAAGACTTCGTTTTCTTCACTTGAAGTGGTTTCATCTTCACTCGGTTCATATGATTCATCAGAAGGATTAGAGGCTTGGAGTACTTCTACTACTAATAATTCTATTTTTAATTCAATCTAAAATTCTATATTTCCCTCATGTACCAGACACAAATATGTAGGTAATTCCAGAAAATCCTTTTTATGTAAATGAATGGAATCCCACAACTGTTAATCCAGTCTCTAGAACTAATTGACTTGTTCTATGCAGTACCGACAGGAAAGGCAAATCAGATTATTTCCCGAGCACATGAAATGTCTTATTAAAAAAAAAATTAATTGGACTTTTACTCCCGAACTCAAACGTGGTAAAACCGTAAAAGTTAGTTAGCTCCATCTCTAAAACGCAACTTCTGTATAAAAAGGAAATGTTTTTTTATTGAAGATAAAAGGACGTCTAGCCTTCAATTAATATCGAATATAAAAAGGAAAATCAAAACCGACTCGTGTAAAAGAACTTCGACTATATTTGTTCAATGTGGTGTCGTAGTATGTGGTACGTGTACACATAAATTAACATGTGATTGCGATATCGGAAAAATGACTCCCTCCCTTCCCTCTCGTTTTTTCTTTTTACCGTGCTCAGGTTGTAAACCCCATATAGTCGAAAAACATGCATGATCGCGTGTCATTTGTTTATAACGATACTCCTTTGTTATTTTTGTGGCGATGTTGTGGTAAAGATATTAGGAATAGTCTAGCCATTAAAGTGGAACTCGTTATTGCGAGTAAACGTTGAATCACTACCAGTTATTTATACAAATATCGTATAAATAAGTGGTATTTTTTTTTCTGGAACATTACTCCTGTTTCTATTCATTTTCTAATACAAATTTGATAAATTTTTGTTTCTTCTGACTGGTGCAAGAACCCCAGGAAATGATGCAGTAGCTCTTCAAGATTTTCTAAGGCAAAATTGTGTCTCATGGCCACATTTATAAGTAGATAATTTAGGTAAATAACCAATAAGAGCTGTCCAAACATGGTCGCCCCTACAGATACCATACCTTCTTTCCTTTAAGGAAGATAATTTGTTATCTAAGCATGTTCATCATGAGCAAGGTGGCTTTCACACTATAATGTTTTTAATTTTGCCGATCAACAGTAGTAGCCTATCCGATGAGAATATGGAACCAACCATTTAGATTTAGATATAAGGGTGATGTTGCACCGCGACCGTGGGTCTATTGTGCCCCCTTACATGAGGTGTAAGCTGCTGGGTTTTGCCCGCAGTCACAGCTCCCCATCCAGCCTGACAGCTTTAATAAACTGTAACAGATGTGATGGTTTCAGAGAGGGTATTTCTTCCTCGTCTATAACGCCTTTGCCAAGATAGTTGGCGCGAATTTCTTCAATTGCTGTGCAGTTGGATATCAGGTGTTCCGGACTTTCATCTTCCGCCCCGCAGAACCTGCAGTCGCTATTCTGTTTCAGACCTATTCTCTTCATGTGCTCCCCGAGGTGACAATGCCCTGTAAGGAAACCTGTGAGAATGCGTAATCTGTTCCTGTTTAGTTCTAGCATGGTTTTTGCTTTCTGCTTGTTGAAATTTCCAAGGAAGGTGTTTATTGCCCACTCCATGCGTTGTCTCGTGCAGATTCGCCTAGCGATTTCCCATTCCTTCCGTTTGGGTCTCCTGGTGCTAGGGATTTTCTCTGCCGGATCTGCTTGCTTGCTGCCAGGGAAGTGTGTTTGAAGGAGCAGGTCAGCCGGCTCCATTTCCCCTTCCGTGTAGCTGCCATCTGGTTTTCTCAAGGCCATCACAGGTTTAGTCCCGCCTTTTGCCATGGCTCTGTGAAGCCTTGCTGCTACAGGAGTGGAAGTGATGTTTTCGCAAAAATTCCTAAAATTTTCTGTTTTTGCCTTCCTTATCTCCTTGTTGTACGTAGTCAGCTTCTCTTCGTAACTTTGCCAGTTCCCGTCAACCTTTGCTTTATTAAACAGGTAACGGACTTCAGCTCTGAGATTTGCCAGAGTTCTGTGCCACCAAAGGGCATCCTTGGCTGGTCTTCTTGGGGATACTGGACAACTGGCTTCAAAGACCTTGGATATCGCCCCACAATCAGCTCTACATCCTGTTCCAGCTTGAGGTGGTGTCTTGTCCCGCCTGTGTTTAGCTGGCTAAGGTTGTCCTAAGGTTGTTGAACCAACCATAGATCAATCTAGATTTCAATGTGGCTATATAAAAGACTAGCTACCTGTCGTTTATCCAGCCACCTGCTAGTAAGGTGAGATCTATACAAGGGCTCCAATTCCTTCAGCACCTTCAGCACCGCCGAAGATACAGAGCACCACCTTTGATATCCATGTTCTTTTTCGTATTAAATAGCAAGTTTCTACATATGTATATGACTTCAAAGCAAAGACATCCTGGACCCTACGGCAGATTTGGTTTTCCAATTTCGGGAAGCACAACCCTTTATTTTCTTCATTTCAAGATTATCTTTTTCAGGAATCAACATCAAGAGAGACAGCACACACTGATAGGATACTGGTAGCGCTAAAACCAGCGACTAGGAGAGGCAATGCTTTACATATAACACTAGGAATTGTATTAATATGGCGATACAGAGCACTAATAATTAGGTAGCAGAAAACGAGCCTCAACATCGAATGAAGCTTCCGTTAATACGAAGGAGCGTTTTTATAATCGCGGAATGGGGGATAAGGCGTGGAAATAAAAAAACCAAATTATTTTTCTTTTTCAATATATTCACCTGCAAGACATTTTTCACATCTTTCAATTAATTTATTTATACCCTCATCTTTATCTGCAAAATACGCCGAAACTGTCTCCTTGACTTCATCATCGGCAGTAAATTTTTTACCCCGCAGCTCTTTTTTCATTTTCGGAAACAGGTAATAATGACTCGGGGCCAGGTCTGGGCTGTAGGGTGGGTGATTCACAATTTCGAAGCCCACCTTATGCAGGGCAGCTAACGCAACGCGGCTCTTGTGAACGGGCGCATTGTCGTACAAAAGCAGCACATCTTTCGTCAATTTTCCCCGTCTTTTCTCTTTAATGGCTTCTTTAAGTCGCTCTAATATTGACGCGTAATATTCTCCGGTTATAGAAACACCTTTATCTTTAATAATCAATCAACAATATTCCTTCCGAGTCCCAAAATACCGTTGCCATGAGTTTCCCAGCTGATTGTGACACTTTAAATTTCTTGGGAGGTGCTGTGCCCTTTTATGCCACTGCATGGAGTCTTGTTTGGACTCAGGTTCATAATGATGAACCCAAGTTTCGTCTCCAGTAACAATTCGACTCAATACACCATCCTTGTCTTCATTACAGAGGTCCAAAAATGCACGCGAACACGCGATTTTTTCCATATTTCACTTTTCACTCCTGATTATGTTACTTGGTTGACGATAGCTCAAAGACTAACTGTCTAATAACAATGAAACTTCGTATTTATACTAATTATGAGTCGATGCACAGGCCACGCCCCCAATGCGCCTAATCACCCCCCTACAACCCGCTCATTCCGCGAATATAAAAACGCTCCCTCGTAAAAGGAGTCCCCAGCGGAATCAAGGAGGTTGATCGATACCCATCCATGTTTGTCAATTGTTTCTCCCTTACTCAGCTTAGTCTTTCTGTCCTGAAGCTAACATAGATGAGGAAATTAACGACCCTCGACGAGTGTATTTGACGGCTTGCTCTTGGATATTGCAAACAGAACACTAATTTGCCGATAATTCCAAACCAGATCTACCTTACTATTTGACCATTTGAACTGCTCGATAGTTGCAGAGATAAGAGCGACTGGTGATAGGTTAATAGCCATCATTTGCTGTTGGGATATAATTACTATTACACGCGAGAAAATCCATGGAAGCACACCATATTAACTTCATTTTTCAATTATTTTTGGCCCATACAAGACGTTTTTACTGCCTTTTTTTGTGTTGCACAGATCTAAACAAAGAAGTCTTAGAAAATACCATCACATGAAGTTTTTAGCAAGGATTAGACACCAACTACTAGCTTGTAGCTGAAAAAGAAGTCCCTAACAAAGTGGAAAGCACCAAACAAGGATACATACTTCAAAATTCATGTGATAGAGAATTTTCAACTGGTCAAAATATTCACCAGATTAGACTAGCTAGACCAGGATGAGTTGTAACAATCCTGAACAGAGTTATTACGAAAGGAAGTCAAGTTTTAAGGAAAGGTCATAAACGTGACTATTCAAGAAAATTAAAACTTATCACCACGATGTGGAGGATTGCTCCTGTTAGGCATCAAGTTCCACAGTAAAATTGTTGATATGTCAGTTGTTGATATGCTTCTATATTTGAACACCAAGAAGACTGTTAGCCCCTAGATGCACACTACCTCAAAATAGGATCAAGATATATTTATGCAATTAGAAGGAGGTGTGAATAATACAAAAAGCCTTTAGAGAACCAAAGAAAGTATTCTTAGCATTTATAGACTTGGAAAAAGCATTCGATAAAGTACCAAGAGAAAGATTATGGAATATATTAAGAGAAAGATGTGTGTGATCGAATAAGAAACTTGGAAATACGAAAAGATAATGGTGGGAACATTTATATATAGTGGAAAATACAAGACAAACAAGAAGGATATGGGAAGCAAGAATAATGAAAAATAAAAGAAGAGGAAGGCCAAGCAGAACATGGAATAATGTCATAGCAGAAATACTCGCCTCACGTGGTTCAGAATGTGGTCAACCTAACTGACGTTTGGACTCCAATGATAACTCTTTAAAGCCAGTCCTTGGATCAGTGGTCGAAACTATCTTTCAAATATCTTTTTAAAGCTTTCTTTAGTTTAGAATTTTGATTGGTTTGATCGGATAAGAGTTTATTCACTTTTTAAGATTTCTGGATGTTGATGTTTGACTGTTTAGATGTTTTTTTTTAATTTCAAAGTTGATCCAGAAATATGTACAATAATTTCCCTTTTCTTACCAGACGCAAAAGCTACCAGTAACGATATATCTTAATCTGGGTGCGTGTTTCCAGATCCTAACATTATTTCCCGTTTACGCGAACACCTTGAGAATCTTCAAGGTAGTACACGCAATAATTCCTTCCAGTTAGATTTTATTTATAGTATTGCAGCTTAAACTTAAAATACCCGAAAGTAAAATCGGCCTAACGTTTCCGTTCCTAGTTTACAACTAAAGCACCTGATATTTTCGCACGGTCTACAACGAGGAAATCCCAAACCTAGAAATGCCTCTATAAAGATAGAAATTAACACCTAAAGCGCGGCGAGAACGATAAAACTTAAGCACCGTTGTAAATTTAAAGGGATAAATCGTAACAGTCCTCAAGCTATTTTCGTTCCAGTTTACGCGTTTTAAAAATCCCTAACTTTAGTTTTTTTTTTTTTTGGTTTAAAAAATTTATTTAAATTTGAATAATATTAACCACTTCTTCAACGCCACTACCGCTGTCTCTCTAACATCACAGACATATTT